>JANRGW010018155.1:38128-58095 GCA_024733675.1 Psilopsiagon aymara
CTCCAGGAGCAGAGGGAAGAAAAAGGGGGAAGTGAGTGAAGAAACTGCGTGGCTGATTTATGGCTTAAACCACGACAACCTGAAATTGCACGCACTCTTTCTCCCTCTCCTTCATATTTAAAAATATATTTTCAAATATATATCTCCTTATATTTCATGTTTTATAAACTTTGGCAGTCAGGTGAATTTCCTGCTGACTGAGAAAGAGTAAATATGACCCCCTTTGTTAAAAAGAAAAAAACAGGAAGACCCAGGGACCTGTGGGCCAGTCAGTCTCACCATAGTTCCCAGCCAGATCACAGAGCAGATCCTCCTAGAAATTATGCTAGGGCACATGCACAATAAGGGGGAAGACTGATGACAGCCAACATGTCTTTACTAAGGGCAAATCATACCTGACTTCTATGACTTCTAACCCTTCTAACAGGGGGGTTACTGCTTTGATGAATAGCTCCATGATCTTGCTGGGCACTTGGATGAGACTGACCAGTCTGTAGTTCCCTAGGTCTTCATTTTTCCTTTTTTTGAAATGGGGGTTATATTCCTCCTCTTCTAGTACTAGCAGGAACTTCACAGGACTGCTGTGACTTTTTTGCAAATGATGGATTATGGTTTGTCAACTTCATCAGTCAGTTTGCTCAGGACCTGTGGATGTATCTCGTCTACAGATGCATTTCAGTTCACAGTGAAACTTTTCTATACTAATGATTATTTTTGAATCCTATTAATTTTGAAATAAATATTTCAAGGGTCACTTTAGCTAACAACTGAAACGTTTGAGTCTATGAAGTGGAAATAGCAACTTTATCAAAGAGAGGCAGAGAAGAGGTTGAAGTCTGGCAAGCCCTACTTATTCCTCTTAATATCAGTAAAATTATTCAAAACAAGAAAGTGTCTTGTTTTGGCTTCCAGTTACAGGGCTTATATTTGTAATTGTATTGCACTTCAGCATTTTTCACTAAATTTGGAATATTGACTTCATTTGGAGACCTTTCAAGCCTCTCACTTGGTTATCCATCAAGCTATAGTACATTGAGTTGTCAGATAAAGATCGTAATGATTAAACTTTTCAAAAAGCCAGATGTTAATGTCTCTTGACAAGGAAATATTTTCTTATCACAAAATTATTGAGATGCCTTTAGGGCTGTTAGTTAGACATAAACAACATTCATCAGACTTGATTACTTTTTCACCTGATGCGGGAACTACTTTCCTTTCTGCTCAATATCCTTAGAATAGCTATATGTTAATTCATGATTAACATTCTAGTAATATGAAATAGAAAAAAAAATCAAATTACGAATAAGCTGTATTTTGGTTCAGGGGATGTTTTGGTTTGCTTTTTTTGTGGTAAGAGTTTTTTACTACAGGAATAGTCCACCTAACAAAATTTAGATGCAATATCAAAAAGAAAAAAAAAAAAAAGCTGGAGCTTTTAAAATAAGACTTTTTTTTTTCTAAAAGATCTGGTCTTGCTTCATTGCCATTTAACATTCTTAGGAATGCTCTATTACATAGCTAACAAATAAAAGTCCCTTCAATATAAAAATCACTGAGTAAAATTCTAATGGCCTCTTTCTATGCAGGACATCAGATTAGAAAGTCATAGGCTTAACCAGTTTTAAACTGAGAAAATGAACCTTTGTACTTTCAAAGGAATTTCCTTATACAGACAATGATTCTCCCCTAAAAAAAAAAAAAAAACAAAAAAAAACTTTAAGAAAAAAAAAAAGAAAGAAGAATAAATTATATTCTACCTCAAGTATCAGGACTACTGCATTCTTGGAAAGAACTTACTGAAATTTAATAGTTTGTGATACAGAGTAAATGAAAACCAGGGTTTCTTTAAATATTTGGTGCTGATTAATGATTGATTAAATGACTGAGCAAATTCTGTGTCTCAGTTTTGCCAACTGAACAGACTGAATGGAGTAATTCATCATAATGCATTCCTATGGAAAAAATGATGCTTCCAGGGATGTTATTAAATTTTTTTTTTGTTTGTTTAATTAAGTGTAAGGCAGGAGGTATAGATAAACTTATTTAAGATCCAATCAATCAGCTTTGTTTTAGGACACTACTGGAAATAGGCTCAGTTGTTCTGATTCCTTTACCCTACAGTAAAACTGTCTAGAAGGCTGCATGCAGAAATACTGTTCTCCAGCTGCGATCCATCTTGTTTTTTCATGATACACATGCTGCTGAATCTTCACTGTTCTGCGTCAGAACTAAAATTTCCTTCCTTGAGTCTATGGGTTCTCTGGTCACACCTCCACATACATTGCAGCAGAACCTAAGCCTATGACATTTGGAAAAGTTACAAAGGTTTTACCCAAAGAAATGGGGAACTTGAAACAGCTAGTTGTTGAACTTCAGTATTTTAGACTTCTTTTTCTGCTGTAGTATAATTTCATTTTTGAATCAAATAAATTAGTTTCAAGAAAAACTTTAGCTTCTCCAATTAAGATATATTGTGGAAATCAGCTACCATAATGAACAGGGGCAAGTACAGTCATAGCATTCCAGAGGAAAATTTGAGAAACCTAGTCTATTCCTATCTATCTTTATGTGAGGTAAATGAATGGCAAATTTTAGAGGTTGTCTCTATAATCTTAATGATGACTTAATGTATTTTGTCTTCATTACAATACCTATATCTATTTTTGAACAGGAATGACATATGAAAAAACCACAAACACACAACTTTTTCCTCCCCCACAGATTTTAATCTTCTTGCAAGAATTGTCCTTTATTGCAAGCCTAGTTTTGGAATTTTATTTCTGATTGTAAAGAATTTGAATACATTCCACCTCTGCTCCTTCTTACAGGCCAAATTCACTTTCAACCAACTTTCAAAGGAATTTATTTCCAAGTCCTAAGCTAACGAAAGAGTGGACCATTCTTCACTGACACTTCAGTATTCTTTAAAGTCTCTATGATAACATAAGGAAAGTATTTAATTACAGAAAAGTTTCGCCTTGCATGATGGTGGAAAAAAGGAGTAGAAACCTCCAGTTCTCAGTACCAGAGCAACATGATCCAGATGTAATTTAGTGTGAAATGTATTCCAACATTAGTATCTAACTTCATACCCTAGCTTCTATATGTGGGTATTTAATGAAATTTATATGTTTTATCCTTTGACCACTGAAGAGATCTTGGTTTTAGCTCTCAGCTTAGCATTTCTTAGTTACACATACTAGTCCTTTAAAGTAAATTTAACAGAGGTAAAGCTGGCAGCAGAAACCCTTGGTCTCAAATACTTGGTTTTATTTAGGCATCCATCCCCCATTATTTGAGAATTACCAAAAAAAGTGCACATACAATAGAATAATCCACCACCACTCCCCAGAAATAAAATTCTAATTTTCTTTTTTTACTGGCCTTACAGCAACGCAAGTTAATAAAAAAGCATAATGTTTATAAAGGGAATCGGGTCAGTAAAAATTTCATCTGGCACATTCTTCTGTAAATTCCTAGTGAGTAATAAATACAATGTTTTCACACAAGACTTAAAAAACAGTCAAAAAGTATTTAGTATGTGGCAGTGAGTGAATAATGAGAGGCCCACATCAGCAGTAGAAAGCAACTAATCTGGAACAACATATGCAGAATTAACTGAAGTTAAATTAACTGCATTAAAATACCTCCTAGGAACAATGGAGAGAAACACAGTATTAAAAAAAGAAGAAAATTATCCACATGTGGCTTTTGGAAAATAATAAATCTGTATAAATAATGAGAAATTAGCATCTAGATCATTGAACAATACACTGTTGAACAATACACAGTATAAAGTAGTCCATGGTTTTTCATACATATTCACAACCCAAATTGTTCTTCAGGAAGGATGTAATTAAATGTCAAGACTTTTGTATTGTGGCTACTGGAAAGGAAAAATACAGGAGCAACCACAAAAGAAGACCATAAAGAAGTCTTACTTTTCAATTTAAAAAAAAAAAAATAAAATAATTAGTGCTTCTCTTGTGACCAAATTAACAGTCATTCAGATGGTTCAAGAAATACCATGACTTTAGCAAATTTTTATATATCCCTAATCTGTGAGTTTGCATTCAGAAGACATGTCTGAAATTATTTAACTATTACTGATCCCACCAAATAAGATGAGTTTTCTTCCCTGATTTTTCTGTTTATGTCAACAGAAGTCCTGCTGCTACTCACCAGGTTTGATACACATCTGACACTTTATTCGGCCAAGTAAATGCACTACTTAGCTTTATTTTTTGCTTTGTTTTCCTGGGGTAGTTTTCTTCTAGAGTAGTAATTTAAATTAATTCAGTAAAAATTGGAATGAGTACTCAAGATAGCACAAGTGAGGCTGAAGGAGTATGTAACATGCACAAATCACATTATGAGCAAATGGGAACATACCATGTGTAAGAAACTAAGAATTTTCTGCTTGCCTAATTAAGCTCTTAAAAACTTAATGATTATACAAGCAGTTGTTATGACTACAAAAAAAAAAACCCTCATTACAATGCAGTTAAAACAATTATTCAAAAAGTCTACCTAGAACCTACACCTTTTTGCTGGTAATTCATCAGTCTTCCAAGAGAACAGAGAAGGGTGACAGCTCGCTTTTGCTGTCATGAAGTTTTTATTAGGACAGTTATAAACTTCATGATTACGTTGTTTGGGTGCTATGTGTTGGAGGGGTCTTGGACAGCAAAGCAGCAATGGCAGGGGCCTCACTGACAAGGGACACAGCTCTGCAAGAGGACCTAAACTAGAAGAGCAGAGCAGGTTCTGTGAGGGTAGTTGGAATCAGCCTCAGTCTGTAGAGAAGGCTGGTACACAGTCAAGCTTCAGCCTACTACCTCAAACACAGGCAGCCTTAGTGGGGTGATGGAAGTTCCAGAACACAATAAAGCAAAAGCTGAACAGTAATCTTTCCAACTCAGTTCACATCTTTGGTGCTTTTCTAGATCTCTTACAAAAGATAACTCAGTTGTTTTAACTAAATAAGAATTGGCTGTGTTATGGTAGGCTGTAACCCATAGTTATTACTTATTAGCTTCTTCTGTGCAGTTGCGGCATAAATTCTCCCAGGTTACTTAACTGCAAAGACAATGTATGCTAAGCCATTTCTAACAGTAATTTCTGCTAATCTGTTTGATTTTAGACTGGGAGAAGCTAGGTTTGTTTATACAGCAAACTACAAATTAAAAACTATTTTGGAGGATGAAATGTAGACCTAAACTCTAAACTGGTTTTTAAGGACATATGCTATGGATTGAATACATGGTGCTGCTAAAGAATATTACTTTCCATTGTGCTTAATTTATTGATAAAGTGTAGGAAAGATACATAACAGAAGCAAGTCAAGACTAAGACTTGATTAAATGCATGGAGAAAGAGCACAGTCCAAGACTGCTTAGCTTCAGGCCAATACAAACTTGGCGCAATGCATTAGAGGTAAACCTCTCTTCCGTGCTGTGTAAGGGTTGCTACACCCAATACTGCATTGAAGAAATGTGAGAAACAGATATGCTATGAAGTTGGAAGACAGAATAAGATTGAGTATATGGGGTTCTTGGATGAGATGAAATTAGAAATTAGCTCGACTAGCCAACATGACCTTTGGTGGGCTTATTGCACCCTTAGATGCCAGAATATACACAAGTATATGCACACACACAAACACATATGCACATACATGGGTAATACACTATTCACCAGTATATATTCCCAGATGTTTGAGATATTTAAGAACTTTATCTTTTGTAGTTCCACAAAATTAACTTAAACTAAAGGATACTAAACATCCAAATGCTGCACTGGATGAATAAACATATATTGCATATACATACTATATAATCTGAGGTACTTTCATAGTGCAAATAGGATATGTAATAATCTAAATTCAATGTATTTATAGCTAAGATGAATTAGTTTGGTACATAATGAAATAGGTTACTGACAGAAGCAGGGATTTCTGTTATTTCAGCATGCAAATTTCCTAAATTATGTTCAGGTTATTCTGATACAGTATAGAGATCTTGTTCATATGCAAAACAAGAAGCAGCAAAATGCTGTTCATCAAGGTGATCCAAAGTTCATCAAAATGATTAAAAATGCTTTGAAATTTGTGTGAAACATTATAAGTTGGCATGGCTTAAATTCATGCCCTGTGCAGGTGTATAATGTATTATATGTATATGTCTATGTCTGCGTTTCTGTGCGTGAACATGTGCTTTTGCCTGTGCATGTGAGAAATTTTCTATTATGCAAACCAGGTGTACAAGTTAATTTTTGCATGTTTACAAGAATTCTACAACATAAAATACTGCCATAGCAGCAGGCACTCTTTTAAATACACATTGTAAAAGGCATGCATGGTTAATTTTAGGCAGAAACATTAAGCCTTCTTCTGGAAACAGAATTAGTAATTAGCAGGAAATAGCGAAGACTGAGATTCTTTGTTTCTTTTTATTCAGAGCCCATTAACAGCTTAAGTTTATTTTCTAAATTCAAAGTAATTGAAATAGTTCAGCAAGCAATGAAGTCTGAATGCATTAAAGAAGAATCACATCTGTTTTCTACAAATCTTAATGAATAGGCCTACCACCAAAAAGGAAAAAAAAAAAAAAAAATACAAAAAAAAAAAAAAAAGAGAGAGAGAAGAAAGGGAAGAAAACTTGCTGCATTCCCTCTTTTTTAATTAATATAAATGCAGAGGATAATGTTGTGGTTTTATACAGGAACTTCCTTGAGCAGTCATTATGAAAGACTCAGAACCTCACTGACTGTAAATGTGAATAAAATGTGAATATTACTGTGCAGCAAGGTGTACTGAATAAACCTGGATTTGAGTTGGTCCTCAGTCTTTATGGCACTGATTTCTATAATATATATATTCTGGATTTAAAAATAAATCCCACCCTCTCTGTTAGTCCTGAAGAAATTTAACAAAAACACAGAAATAGTTTTGTCAATAATTATTAACTGGTTACCCATTAAATATTTCAGAATCTCTACAGGTCATCTTAAGCCTTTGGCTATAGTCATGTAAAAATTTCTATCGCTTCCCTGTTTGTAGCTCACAACATAAGCAAACATAATTTTTATAACTATACAAAAAGAATCAACCACAGGTTATTTTTTCTGTATTTGATGACTTCTAAGAATGAAAGCACTAAAAATATCATTTAGTATTGACTTGAAATGGTCTTTTTGATACTGTTGTATTTATTTGAGGTCACTTCTACCTTTAGCACGGTTGGTTTGTTTTTTTCACTTTATGCATAGGGAGGGAGAAGGCTGATCCAGGAGAAATAAGGATACTTGTCTTTTAAGTAATGTTTTTCCAAGTTTCATCAGGAAGTACAGTATCTCATATAGCTTCTAAGCCTGTACCATAAAACTAGATATTATCAGATCTTTTAAGGTAAATGCATATGCTTGTCTTCATTTCTTCTGCTGGCTCAACCTACATGAACAGGCCACAGATTATGCCTCCATCTCCTCCCTTATCTCCTGGTGTGACTGAGTAGTCCTTCTGCCAAAAAAGCCTAAGAAATTTCATACAGCAGTGCAATTTGTAAAGGACTACACCAAAGTCATATCTATAAAAAGGGAAATCAATTTATTAGGATGAGCTGTGTGTAAAACATGTCATTTTGAAGATTAGTATGACATGGGACAAATGTCATACTTGAGGAGAAATCCTCAAGATCCTCAATGAACTGTTCCAAAATCGGAGTATCTATGCCACCTCCCATTACCAAAACATTTTCTTCCTCCTACCATCCCAACTAGATGATCTTAAAGTCCTTTCCAACCCTATCATTCCATACCACATGACATACGCTCCAAAGTAAATATTTGCACATTAGACACATAGTACTAATAACAGATCATTAGGACCACAAAAATTAAAGTAACCCCTCTTCTATCTTACTTCCCAACAGTCCTACAGCACACCAGAAGTTAGATTAGAATTGTTATGCTGCAAAGTGCAATCAGATCCAGAATCTTGCTGATTCATTTTTGCTATATCATAGTAGCCTTGCACACGTTATATGTGGACATAGTTCAAAGAATATTTGTAGAAGGTCTTCTTTCTGGCCCTAGGCTAGAAAGGTTGACTAAGAAGGTTGACAGCTAACCAGTTATTTACTTTGTCCTTAACTTGTGTCACAGTTTAAGCCCAGCCATCAATCAGCCACACAGTTCTTTAGCTCCCCCCACCAGCCTTTCTCCCCCTCTCTTCCGGAGGGATGGGGAAGAAAATCAAAGAATGTAACTCCCATGGGTTGAGATAAGAACAGTCCAGTAACTAAGGTATAACACAAACCAATACTGCTACTAGTAATAGTAATGACAAGAAAAACAACAAGGGAAGAGAAAACAACCACTCACCACCTGTCGATTGATAGACAGTCCGGCCCAGAAGTTATCAAACCCTTCTGGGGTAACTACCCCCAGTTTTTACATCCTGGCCATGATGTACTGTGGTATGTAATACCTCTTTGATCAGTTTGGGTCAGGCGTCCTGTCTCTGCTTCCTCCCGGCTTCCCCTCCTCCCTGGCAGAGCATGAGACTCAGGAAGTCCTTGGTCAGACTAAACATTACTGAGCAGCAACTAAAAACATCCGTGTTATCAGCATTGTTCCCAGGCCAAAAGTCAAAACCACAGTGCTGCACCAGCTATTAAGAAGGATTAAAAGTGACTGCTACTGCTGAACCCAGGACAGTATCCACCCCTTATTCTATACCATTCACAGCATGCTCAAATCCCACATTTTCAATATACTATCGCTCACATATATACATATATATACATCCACACAGAGAAAGAGAGAGAGAAAGATCATTCTTTAGTGCATGGACCAATCCCTGTAAAGCTGCTGGGTCCATCTGGTCCATGATATCGGGATCCATCTCTTGTAACAGTCTTTCAGAGCAGGAGAGACTGTGTGCAGTGTTCACAGTCACAAATAACCTGGGCAATAGTGTCCATTGCTAAGTCCACCCCTCAATCATGAGTCTATCTGTATGCTGCATCTCTGCCCTGATGGTCTGAGGTGTCATGGGCCCAGCAGGCTCAAAATAATTCACCCTCTCCTTCAGCAGTTTCTGCAGCTTGTCAGTGGGGACTCCATACAGCTGCCTTCCATCTCCGATGCTTCCAAAGCACTGGAGGGGCCCAGTGGACTAGATACTTGCCCATACTGTTCCACACACGCTGCCACTCATGACTGTCCAGCCTTGAGGAAAATCTCTTGGTCCTTCTACATTGTCACCTACCTCCAGACAAGGCCCAAACCCAGCTCTTCATTAGAGATCAGAAGAAATGGTCATGGGTAAAACACACTCTGTATGCATGTCAACATGGTGATTCCCATCACAATCAGCAGGCAGGTCTCAAGGATACCCAAAGGCCATTCAAAACCATCAGAACTCTCAAATGACACTGCTGTGCTTGTCACTGGTGCTGGTGTAGCTGCTGTACTTGCCGACTCTCTCATCACCAGCTCCTCTTTGAATGAGTCCAGATCTTCCTCCTTTGCCTTGCTTGGAAGTGCTGTGTGGTCTCCTGCATCCTCCTGTGCTCGGGCTCACAAGGCTCGGCTGGTGGCTGCCGGGGGATGCTATCTGCTGCTGCGCGGCTGGGCTCAGCCACAGGGCTTGGCTCCTCCGCCACCACCTCCTCTGGCTGCTCAGCAGCTGCCTCCTTCTCCTACTCGACAGCCCCGAACTCCTCCACCAGCAGCCACTTCCTCCTGGCCTCCTGGTCCCCAAGGCCAATCTCCTCTGCCGGTTCAGCCGCTGGAGGCTCCTGGGGCCACTCCCACTTGACTCCCAACAGCCTCACGAAGACGGAGGTGAGGATGAGGGCCAGGAAAGTGAAGAGCATCTGGACAGCCAGGTACAAGTCCATGGCCATGTCCATCCCACCCTGCTGCCAGAGCCCGCCCATATTACAAGTCTTTAACATAAAGTATAATGAAACAAGAACCATAGCCCAAGGCCCCCATCTGATAAACACTAAGACAGCAAATACCAGCTGTAAGGTACAATATGCTGAACCTGTGAGATCAAGAGCAACAACTTTGAGACCCAATAAATCAGCATTGTGACGAGTGGTTATTAATCCTGTTGTTATCTCAGCCCTTCGTGCCCCACATTGGGCTCCAAAAAGAACTGTCGTGGTTTAAGCCCAGCTGTAAATCAGCCACACAGCCTGTTAGCTCCCCCTCCCATTTCTCCCTCTCTCTCCTGGATGGACGGGGAAGATAATCGATAGAATGTAACTCCCCATGGTTAAGAACTGTCCAGTAACTAAGGTATAACACAAACCCACTACTGCTACCACTAGTAATAATAATGACAAGAGAAACAACAAGGGAAGAGAACACAACCGCACACTACCCGCTGACCAATAACCAGCGTGTCCCAGCAGTGATCAAACCCTTTCGGGTAACTACCCCCAGTTGTTACATTCTGGGCATGATATGCTGAGGTATGGCATACCTCTTTGGCCAGTTTGGGTCAGGCGTCCTGTCTCTGCTTCCTCCCAGCTTCCCCTCCTCCCTGGTAGAGCATGAGACTCAGGAAGTCCTTGGTCAGACTAAACATTACTGAGGAGCAACTAAAAACATCGGTGTTATCAGCGCTCTTTCCAGGCTGAAAGTCAAACCGTAGCACTGCATCAGCTACTAAGAAGGAGAAAGAATGACTGCCACTGCTGAACCCAGGACAACTTGCTATGCTCTGAGGGGTTGATCAGTGACAAATGATGCACTAACAGCTTTCACTTACCCATTTGTCTTAAACTCCACAGATTCCAAAACTAAATTCCACGCACTTTGAAAGCCCTGATTCCATCTTAAGGGCTTTTTAGGGGGTTAAAAAATGTATTGCACTACTGAATGCATTTTAAGAGCAAGAGTGGGAAAGTTTATAACTTTTTTATTATACACAAATATACAGTCTGATAGCTATCACCAGACTAACTTCAAAGCAGCTCCACTGAAGTCAAATGAATGGTGCAACATATAAAACAGCAATGAAATAAAATCAATACTAGATATTGGATATGGAGTTGTGGCTAGAAATCTGAGATCTTTTTTCATCTTCCTTTAACTCGTGTTTGTTTTATGGTTATGAAAATGGATTAAATCAATTAACACAGACAGTCCTGTAATCTTTAAACAGCAAATTTGTATCACAGATTTCCAGATTGACCCCCTTTTCCTTTCAGGGATTCTTTTATTCATGTAAGTTAGATTCAAGTAATACTCTAAACAGTATTGCTAAAAAACATAGAGAACTTTTCTTAAAACACATTTAACATCTGTATTTGCTGTAAGCTTAAAAACATCTTTAGTTTTCAGTCCTTTAAGGTATTAGATATGTACTTAATTGAAGCATAAATCAGATAGGGTACATATATGCTTAAAATTTGCAATGTCATGAACCAAATCTGATAATGCAGTCACCTATCATGTCTATTAGTTACATATAAAATAGTTAGGTATAGTATTGGAATGTTTCAGAATGTATTCCTAAGAAAGTTAATGAGCTGTATGGTTTGGTTTTTTTTAAAAAAGGTCCAGCAATAATTACAAAATTTAATCAAATATGGTTATCTCAGAGCAATTTAAGAACATTCTGTTTTTTATATAGAAGTTTCTAAAGCTTTATGGTTCATTCTTGTTTCTAACAACTTTGTTATTATTTCAGGTGTCCTTATACTTCCACATTTTAAGTTAACTAACTTCAAATGCAAGTAGGCATATCTATTTGTAATGCTATCTGCATACAGATGGGTTTTGCACAGTTCTCTCTGGTATCATATAATTGTTCAAGTGATGCAGAGGCAAATGCCATTCTGAATTCATCTATTACTGTGTTTTTTTAAGCTGGAGACAGTTTGATCAGCTTTTCTTGACTGCTTTTACAAGCTATGAAGTTACCAACATTCTTCACAGATTATTATACAGCATCCTTGACATTTACAGAATCATAGAATGGTTAGGGTTGGAAAGAACCTTAAAATAATTTAGTTCCAATCCCCCTGCCATGGGCAGGGACTCCTCACACTAGGTTATGTCACCCAAGATTCTGTCCAACCTGGCCTTGAACACTGCCAGGGATGGAACATTTACCACTTCTTTGGGCAACTTGTGCCAGTGCCTCATCTCCCTCACAATAAAGAACTTCTTCCTGATATCTAACCTGAACTTCCCCTGTATAAGTTTAAACCCATTGCCTCTTGTCCTATTGCTACAGTCCATGATGAAGAGTCCCTCTCCAGCATCCTTTTACCTCCCTCTTAATCAGTATATATTCTAACCATATTGAAGCCCTGTCACTGTCATTCACTGCAACAGTTTAAAATGCCTGGAAGATCCCATAATTATTGGGAGGATTCATTAGCAAGAACAAAAGATTTTAGCCCCCTATTAGATTGCCTTAGGCATTACCATGAACGGGTCAAATGGGAGGTAAAGATCTGAAATACCACACTTAACAAGAAAACTTTTCCTGTTGAGTTACCTTCAACATTTCTGAAATATTACTCTTTGGAAAAATAAAATAACATCATTTTACATTACAGAGTATTCAGATTTGAGAAACAGCCTTTGATAACATTTTTGTCTTTATGCCTGCGAAATTACGAAAAGACTTTCTTCTGCAATGCAGTGAGTCACAACTACTCATCAATTAAATTTCATTGCTTCACTGACTATCTGTAGTGTGTTTTCACATATTACTGCAATCAAACAATCAAAAAAATAATAAATGCCAACACAACCTCTGAGAGGAATGGAACTGATAGGAAAAATTCAGTTAAAACTTGAAACAAATGTGATCTCTTTTTTCCCTGTACTCAATAATATTACTGGCATCCTGTGTGGAATTTTCATTGAACAGATTATTACTATTTCAAGAAAGAACAGACAGGATAGCTTGGCACTGACCTCATTCACATCACTGTAAATGAAGCTACACTAGTGACATTAATACTGATAATTAATAGCAATAAATATTAATCAGTAAAATTTTGAAACTCTATAAAAAATCAAAATTATGTCAATGTCCATGGGAAATAACGGATGTATGCAATCTTGAATTCACAGAGATTTCCCTGAAAAGGGGCAATGGAAAAAAATGGCAAAATATGGCATAAACTGAATAAGTTAGTTGCTCATATACCTTTCACTAGCGTAATTTCAGTTACTATGATTATTGGAACTGTTTCAGAAAAGCCATTCTAACCAAAAGTTTAATGCATTATGTGCTTAAAAAAAAAGAACAGTTACTGTCCTCACACCTAACTGAATATCTTAGGTATGTAAAGAGGATGAACTATGGAGAGATGGAATGGGGTGAAAAAAATTATCATACAATATATGGGTATAGTTGCATGCATGTAGAAGCTTACTCCTCAGCTAAGGGAGAAAAATCTTCATAATCCTGAGGTCAGTGACACTAAAGGCTTACCCAACACTGAGATCTCTTGCATTAATTGTTTCAGAATGCAATGATGTGAAAACTTTTTAACTAAACAAAACAGGTAAGACATAGAATGTCGAAGCAGAGACACAGAAGAATTTCAGACAACAAGCCCTCATTTGACATATTCCAAGGCACAGAGATTCTTCTTTATATGATGAATCCATGGTGCTGAGGGATTCTGCTATTTTAGGCTATTCCTACATATCTTAAACCTGTAGAGGACAGCAGTAAGTGGCATAAAGCATATGCCCCATGACTGTCAAGATTAAATTCTAGTCCTTCCTGAAGTGAATGGCAGCATTGCAGCTTTCTACGGATTTTAGGGCTCTGCAACGAGAGTAATTTGGTCAGACATGAGAAAGGCCAATTGCCTGTTTGTTCCGCAGCCCATAGTAATCCAGGCAAGATGCAAGGACATGGAGTGTTAGTTTCACATCATGACCCACAACTCTTAGACATTTTCTGTGCCTATCCATGTATGTGAATGTGTGTTTGTGTGTGTATGCATGCCTAACATTATAAAACACCCAACACTATTCTAGACTTTGGTAATTGTGTAAACCTCAGTTTTTGGTTACCATAGTAACACCACACTGTGCTGAAAGATGAGTAGTCTTCTCTTGATATGATTTTGATCAGCTCTTTCTGTTGCAAATTAATATTAAATTGGAAGTCAATAATAAATGAAAATACGTTTCTAAGCAGCAACCGAGGACATTAATAGGATGAGCAGCAGGAAGCATTAAGCAATTTAGCAGTCAGCTCCTTCCACTAGAAAACAGTGTAATACGGAAAGAAAACTACTGATTTTTATGAAAACACAGTAGAAAATAGCTTCCAGGAGCATTTAAGTACAGAACCAGCCATTTGAACTGCATGCAAAATGCTAAGCTGCAGTCCTCTCTTCTGCATCTTAAGGTCTTCATTCCTAGTTTTTAATCAGACATTGCTTAACTCATGCTTTGTCTAAAGGACCTGGTGACTAAAGGTGACACATTGATATAAATCCCCTATACACACACTATCATCTCATGTAAGGAAGCTATACTTACAAGCTTCTATGTAGAAAAAAGACAAAACCTACAGGAGAAGGGGAAGGTCAATTTCAACGAATACATTTGAGAATTTATGTAAAAAATATACTGTGCTTAATCGCATCACCTTTCTGTTTCTTTATAATTGCTTAAAAAATATGCATTGTGTTAAAACTGAAAAACTATGTAGAAGAAATCTAAATGTTTAATTTAATCTTATAGAAAAGTGCTTTTATGATGTTGAAGCCAGCATGCCTAAGATCTGAAATAATGCCAGTGAAATTTATGCAACCAACTTACATAGCCATTTTTGGAAATGGAAGGTAACTTGCCATGCAAGATTTACATCTAAATAGGCAAGAAATGAACACTACAGAACCAAGAATTTCCCATACATATATATTCCCTAAACACATATTCTTTTCCTTTTGGATATTCTGTCTACACAGCATACAAAGATTTTGCACACATGCTGCTGTTCTGATTACAAAACTGACAGACACACCATGCACATGCACATGTTAAATACAACACACGCCTAACCACAGCTCTCATTCTTAGTATGAATTCCTAGTGGATTAAAAAGAAAAGCTTCCATGGAAATAAAAAGTGATTTCAATTTTAGAGACTTCTGGGGTACACATGGTTATATATATTACTTACCAATACATGATCTTTTTGAAAAAAAAAAAAAAAAAAAAAAAAAAAGAAAGAGACACAGTGTTACAACTTAGACTAACACTCTTTCCTTTGGAATATGTAGTTGTTCATTTTTTACAAGATGAACTCTACTTTAATCTATAACTTTTAAAACTCAGTTGTATTTTTTTTCCCATGAACAAATCTGTTAAAATACATTCTCCAAGAAGTCAGAAGGACTCAGCATTCTACACTGATAATGTGACAAAGCACATACTGCACAGATCTATATGCTGACACTATTAGAGTCATCAGTAAAGTAACAAGAAAACCCCCAGAAAATTACAAATTAAAAAAAAAAAAAATACATTTGAGAGAGTCTACTCATTAAAAACTTCACTGCATGGTATTCCTTGTCTCTAGGCAGATATTTTAAAGTTGTCACACATCAAATGAAGCTTGTGCACCAGTTTTATTAGCTTTTTACAATATGTTTTGCCAAGAAATGCGAGACTCAAATAGCTAGTAAATTCATTAATCTCGTAATGCAATTAGTGAAAAACCCAGTGACTGCTAAATTATTCCAAATGAATTAGTTGCAACATAACATTTAATTTTCAGGAGTGTGTTCATTTATTTATGTTACATGGCAATCTTTATACGACAAATGCAAATTATTTAGACCTAAATCCTGAAACTGCCACAAAAGAAAGCAGTTTTTCCTTGCTATTATATTGAAACTGAAGGACTGGTTCCTAAGGACCAGATATTGAGCAACCCACAGTCAGAGAGAGGTTTCAGAAAAGCTCAATTGCTGTTTAAGCACTTCAGTGTACTACAGATTTTCATAATTCTTGAAAAGAGACAAGCTACATTTAGGACATTTGTAGGCACTTTTACAAAACTGGAGTGCATGTCTGTGGAAAACTAAAAATGAAATTATGCCTACAATTTCTGTTCAAACATCAACACATCTAGGAAATGTTTCATTGTTCTCAGCCTCTAGCATAACTGAAACTAGAAAATACTGATCTTGTTCATTAATCCTGCTCACTTCTCAATCCAGTACAAGATACGCAGTGAGGTCTTTGGAACATGTCAGTAAAACCTACTTTATGAATTTACTTCAGACCAAACACACCTTTTGCAGTACTGCAAATCTACTGTTATCAAAAAGATGCCATATTACACTAAATTCAACAGCTCTAAATAAGCTTTCTGATTTGTATTACATGGGAAGTTCATGATGTTTGAGCAAATGTTTTGTTTTGCAAAAGATTTCCTTTTCCTACAATGAATTTTCACACCTGTATATCAGAAAATGGCCTCAGTAGGATAAGATAAACAAAACTTCAGAAGAACTTCGAAAAAGTTTGGTGAACAGGAAAGGAATGTCAACAGGAAGAAGGATACAGAATGAGGAGGGTGACAATGCTAACATCTCTAAGTATAACAAAGCAACTGGGCTCTACTAATCGAGGTGCTTCGCAAGCAGTTTTACCAGAAGTTTGGCAAGTAAGAAATTAGCTCCAAATTTATATAATGCTAGGAAGCAAAGCAACACAATGGATGAGCATAAATAAACAATTGGTGGAAGATGATTATTTTTTTTTTCCACAAGAAATCACAGAAACTATGAAATAATAGGGTTGAGACATCTATTCTTCGTATTTCTATGCTGGTTTTTGTAAAGATTAAAAATGCAAGGTAAAATTGAATGATAAAAGCAAAAGATTGTTCTCCTGGGTTCAGCAGTAGCAGTCATTTTTCTCCTTCTTAGTAGCTGGTGTGGTGCTGTGTTTTTGAATTTCAGCCTGGGAACGGGGTTGATAACACTGATGTTTTCAGTTACTGCTTGGTGGTGTTTGGTCTGGCCAGGGACCTTCTGAGTCTCATGCTCTGCCAAGGGGGAGAGGAAGACGGGAGGAAGCAGAGACAGGACACCTGGCCCAAACTGACCAAAGAGGTATTCTATGCCACAGCACGTCATGCCCAGGGTGTAAAAACTGGGGGCAGTTGCCCGGAAGGGTTAGATCACTGCTCGGGTTGGGCTGGGTACCAGTCGGCAGGTGGTGAGTGGTTGTATTCCTTCCCCTTGTTATTTCCCTGGTCATTATTATTACTGGTGGTAGCAGCAGTGGTTTATGTTATATCTTAGTTACCGGACTGTTCTTATCTCAACCTGTGGGAGCTGCATTCTTTTGATTCTCCTCCCCACCCCTCCTGGAGCCGGGGGGAAGAAAGAGGGGTGAGTGAGTGAGCAAGTTGCATGAGTGGCTTGAACAATGACAGTTGTAAAGAAAGTACAAATACAGATGCTTGGACAATCATGAAGCAGTATCTGAGACAAAATCACCCTGGGGACAGACTACAGTTCTTTTTGCTAGGAATCTCTAGGGTTGGTATGTATGGAAATGCCTGCAATGCCATCACAAGCAAATATTACTGAACAATTGTGAAACTGTAAGCTACCATAGCTGACCTGGGAAAATAACGCTAAATAAAATGCTTGAGAATAACACTATCCAAAAGTGTGTATATTTCATTGCAGAAAAACGGAATAATGAATGTGGTTGAGTCATCAGTGGAGAAGCAGTTCCAGGACAGCAAAGAAGCTTGACAATATGCTAGCCCGGATTTGAGTGAATAATCTATTTAGAGGTATTTGCTCCACAATTGTTAGACTGAATCTAGAGCAGTGTGTCCGCTTTTCACATATACACACAGTGTAGGAAAAATGTTTATAAACAGGCAAATTCAGCAGAAGGTTCCAAGGCAGTCAAGAGCTGAAGCACTTGCCCCGTAAGGAGAAAAAGAGGGAGTGGGGCTTATTTAGCCTGAAGAGGAGAGAGCTTCAGGGATTGTGATGGTAGAGTGTAGTATCAGTCTTCCTTTACTTACAAGGAGGTTACTGAGAAAAGAGAGACTCTTCACTGTGATGTGAGAACAAGAGACAGTGGACAGAAATTGATGGAAGGCATGTTCCAGTTGGGTATAAGGTGAAAGAAAAAAAAAAAACAACAAAACCAACAACCTGTTAGGTTAATCAAGCGTTGGAACAGTTTGCAGAGAGTTTGGGGATGTCCATCTTTGTGGTTTTCGAGATCCAAGTGACCTGCTTACAGTCTAAAGGATTTGGCACACTTTTTTTTTTTTTTTTTAATAAATCTTTCTACTTTTGTAACTTATTTTTATGGCTTTGAGTCTGCTATCATTACATTTCCCATTTTCCTTCCTTCCTTCTGCAGGCCTTGATCCAGTCAGAAATTAATTATATTCTCAAGTACCTTGCACTTGGATTCTAAGCAGAATCATAGAATTACAGAATAGTTAGGGTTGGAAAGGACCTTAAGATCATCTAATTCCAACCCCCCTGCCATGGGCAGGGACACCTCCCACTAAAACATGTCACCCAAGGCTCTGTCCAACCTAGCCTTGAACACTGTCAGAGATGGAGCATTCACAGCTTCCTTGGGCAGCCCATTCCAATGCCTCACCACCCTCACAATAAAGAACTTCCTCCTTATATCAAATCTAAAATTCCCTTGCTTTAGCTTAAACCTATTCCACCTTGTCCTGTCACTACAGTCCCTAATGAAGAGTCCCTCTCCAGCATTCTTGTAGGACCCCTACAGATATGGGAAGGCTGCTATAAGGTCTCCATGCAGCCTTCTCTTTTCTAGGCTGAACAGCCACAACATTCTCAGCTTGTCTTCATACAGGAGGTACTCCAGCCCCCTGATCATCCTCGTGGCCCTCCTCTGGACTCATTCCAACAGTTCCATGTCCTTTCTAGGGTGGAGACGCCAGAACTGCACACAATAATCCAAGTGGGGTCTCACAAGAGCAGAGTAGAGGGGCAGGATCACCTCTTCAACCTGCTGGTAACTCTCCTTTTGATGCAGCTCAGGATATGGTTGGCCTTCTGGGCTGCAAGTGCACACTGCTGGCTCATGCTCATTTTCTCATCAACCAACACCCCTAAGTCCTTCTCCACATGGCTGCTCTGAATCTCTTCTCTGCCCAACCTGTAGCTGTGCCTGGAGTTGCCCTGACACAGGTGTAGGACCTTGAGCTTCATGAGGTTGGCACTGGCCCACAGTTCAAGCGTGTCTCTGGATGGCATTCCTTCCCTCCAGTGTATCGACCGAACCATATAACTTAGTGTTATTGCCAAACATGCTGAGGGTGCACTCAATCCAACTATCACGCTGCTGACAAAGATGGTGAATAGGATTGGTACCAACACCGATCCCTGAGGGACAGCACTTGCTACCAGTCTCCAACTGGACATTGAGCCATTGACCACAGCACATTACGTGCAGCCATCCAGCCAATTCTTTATCCACCAAGTGATCCAACCACCAAATCAGTGTCTCTCCAGTTTAGAGACAAGGATGTTATGCGGAACAGTGTCAAAAGCTTTGCACAAATCCAGGCAGATGACATCAACTGCTTTGCCCCTATCCATCAGTTCTGTAGCCCCATCATAGAAGGCCACCAGATTGGTCAGGCAGGGTTTCCCCTTAGTGAAGCCATGCTGGCTGTCACCAAGGGCCTTGTTGTTTCTTTCATGTGCCTCAGCATGCCTTCCAGGAGAATCTGCTCCAAGATTTTGTCAGGCACAGAGCAGACTGATTGGTCTGTAACTCCATGGTTCTTCTATTTTTCCCTTCTTGAAAATGGGGGTTATATTCCCCTTTTTCCATCTGTCAGGAACTTCACCTCACTGCCATGATTTTTCAAATATGATGGGCAGTGGCTTAGCAACTTCATTTGCAGCTCCTTCAGGACCCGTGGATGGA
>JANRGW010018158.1:0-14182 GCA_024733675.1 Psilopsiagon aymara
GAGAATCTGCTCCAAGATTTTGCCAGGCACAGAGGTGAGGCTGACTGCTCTGTAGTTCCCTGGGTCATTCATTTTCCTCTTCTTGAAAATGGGGGTTATATTTCCCTTTTTCCAGTCATTGAGAACTTCACCTGACTGTGATGATTTTTCAAATATGATGGACAGCGGCTGGGCAATTTCATTTGCCAGCTCCTTCAGGACCCGTGGATGGATTTCATTAGGTCCTGTCAATATCAAAGTTGTGAAATCAATAGGCATCAATGAGTAGCAACGCCACTGAGTATTGAAATCACTAAGTAGTGATGCCACTTGATAGCAAAATAGGTATCAAAATTGATAGCATCAATAACTTTGCTATGCCTAGAGACTTGCAAGTGGGAAATTATACAACCAGTGTATACCCAGTAATTAATTACTGGCTAGTACACTGGCAGGAACAACATTCTATTAGGCCAACCAGAAATGTGTGCACCCCCCCAAATGCAAACATCTGATGAGTCTCTGCCCATTAGTCAGGTGGAGGCACATTGGCCTCTGTGGCTTCTTGAACAAACTGTTCCTTGATCTGGCTGACTTTTTACTCTGACTTCTTTGGGCTTTTATATCTTTTCATGGCTGTATTTGGCTCTCAAGTCCTTCAGCTACTGCTTCCAACTAAAAAAACAAGAAAATCACTTTAATCTTTGTTTTTATTTTTACTTATTACTACTTCTTATCTTGCATACTCTCTCATAGCTCAACAATAATCTTTCTGTAGTGCTTAGCCAAGGTCATACCTCTGTGCTTTGCAGAACTCAGCCTCAGACCACAGAAATTTGAACTACTGAGCTGCGGGTCTGGGTTCAATTTACAAAGAAAATATGATAATGGCTCTCAGGAATATGTCAGAATTCCTGTTTAATTGCACTGACTTGTTATATCCCTTAAGTTTAGTGGAGAAGAATGTTGGATGGTCAGATTTACGAGGAGATGTCCCTTGCTTGGATGTAATGATGAACGAATTTACAGCTTGGAGAACACCTTGATGTTTTACTGATGATGCACACATGAGGAGAAGAGCAGAATCTGATTCTTATTCTTCTCCAGTGAGTCTAGACCCATATACAGCTATGAAGTTCACTTAGCCTCTAGCATCTGTATTTTATTTCTATATCTGAAAACATCTGTGTCCATATTGCTACAGACAATTGCTTTTCTTTCAAAGGAAAAATTTCTGAGAAATACAACTTTTTCTTCTAATTTTACTTTTCCTACCACAGTCCCATTTATATTTCCTTAGCGTACCCTAATACTAAACAGACATCTTGGCTCTAACATTTTTTTGCCCTTCCTAAATCGTTACTCCAAAGTTAGCAGGCTTCGTGACTTTCCTGAAAAGGTACTAGGTTTCTAAATGAGGGAAAGCTTTTAAGAATGGAACTCTTATGGAAAATATGTTGTTTCTCTATCCTTTTATTCTATATTAGATGGTTTCTGCATCAAGTATTTCTGCTGATCATCACCAGGTGTGTGTATGTTAATGTGTTACTTCAGAGACGGGATGTCCTGGTGACATGAATCTTTCCATCCTCCTTCCTCACCTCATGTTGGTTTGTTTTGCCTAATTGTTCTGGAGAACACAGAGTTCCTTTTAGATTAAAGCAAGAGGTAGCCTACAGGAGCATATTTTAAGTGCTTTAACTGCTAATGGTCATTCAGTGCAGAATACTGGGGTACAGCTAGTATAAAGCATTTCCCATTCCCTCCAGAAATGTCTAGCATGGGGATTTGGCTTCCAGTAACACCTATTTCGCACTTCAGACTTGCTCTGATTGTGCTGCACAACTTGCTAATGAAAGGGTAACCACAATTATGCTATATTCTCATTTACCTCAAGTGAGGCATCAATCCTAAAACTAAGCTTAAATATTAGCATTTTGTCGGTGATTTCAACAGAATAGCATTTTTAATCAGTGGTAGCCTACAAGCTCATTTTAGACCTTACCATAATCAATAAAGCTTACTGAAAAATATAGATCATCAGCACAGCAGTTTGGCATCTTAGTCTTTAAAGCAGATGCTTAATATTTAGCATCTGTTTCATCCTGTTGTTATCTAGTAGACTCTGGTAGAGAATTCTGTGGATGGTTCCAAATTCAGTTTTTTCACAGACATTCTTTGCTGAATTCAAGGAGTAAGTAGATCTTATTTTCACCACTAAAATAAATGCAAAGGACTCTTACCTGTATTGAGGGAACACATTTCTGAAGTGCAGGAAAGATATTTCTTAAGGATGGTGACTTCAATGGAACCGGACTTGCAGACCTGAATTTTAGTCATTGGCACTGTAGAACTCCAGAGAAAAACCTTCCGGTTTAAAATCTTGGGCTGTTTGGTTTTACATGGTGGCTTTCATTCTAAACTGCAAGAATATGGATAGCAGAACTCCTGCCACAGCTCAAACCATGGCATGCATGCTTTTTAAAAATTGCTATCGTGATTGATCTCTGAACATTCATTACTGAAACCAATCAAACTAAACAAAAAAGATTTTGCTATTTTTTGTTCAATTCTGCAGATTGTCTTTATTATGGGGTATAAACCTCAATATTTACTGGTTAGTAAACTCTATTTACTTTCTGAATTCTCCTCAGTTCTGACAAAGTGGACAATAATTGAGAAAAGTGGACAATAATTGAGAAAATTCAGAGAAATATCAGCTTTCTGGTGCAAAGAACAAGGACTCTTCTGCATTATTTCTATGAAGAGTTCCACAAGTCTTATGTGACTTTTTTTCCTGTGTAGCTTTGTTGAGATCAGAGCATGGCCTTCCCTACAGAAACAATTTCATAAAGCTGATGTTTGCTGGGCCTTCAGTTTCAGAGAAGCAGCTCTGTGTAGACAACTATATACTACTTAGAGGCCTTTAAGATTAGTCTTGGATACCTTTTAGGCTTTTTAGAGAATTGGGTAGATACGTACATGGGTGTACTCAGAATATAGGATGTTTTTAAAAGCTAAATCTACGAGCCGCTTGTGAGTCCTAAAATAGAGATTTGCAGGCATTATGTTGCACACAGGGTTAAGGATCAATTTGCTTCATTAGCCCTGTGTCCCCTGAATAAATATGCTGAAAATCAGATTATCCCAAGATGCAGATGTAGAAAAGGGCCTATTTTGAGGAAGGTCAGTATTTGTTGATTCAGAACAGCAGCTGGACTAGGAAGTCTCATGAAAAGAGTGACTGATAGAGAGCTTGTGAGTGCTCTGGAAATGTACCAGAGATGCCAAAGAAAGAGTGAATACTTAAGCCTGTTCAATCCAGGTCAGCCTAGACACATGCAGACTAAATATGGAGGGCTGGAGCCTACAGCTTGATGAATGTCTTGACAACAGTTTCAGATTGTGACGTGTTTATGACACCGAGTTGGCTGGAGAAGTCCAAATCCCATTCAGTCACAGGATACTCACCCACTCTGGGTAACAGCAAGGTTCCTGGCACAAAAATTGCTTCAGAAAGAGAGTACTCTTGCTCAACTAACCATGCTGCATTCAGCAACCAGGGGGCCACCAGTGTGACTCTTCATGGCCAACAGAGTCCAAGTGACTCCCATCTTGCTGGTGTTGCAGCTGCTGGGAGGATCAACTGAATGAAGACTACATAAAGAATACCATGAGGAACAGGAAATAAGAAGCATTAAAATGAAAGAAAATACACAAGACAGGTTCTCCTCAATTAATGGAAGAATTTTTATGAGGAAATTTTATATTGACTGAAGCAGAGTAACCTTTGAGGGAACATGTAATTTGTGTTTTGGCAGCCAGATCTAGCCTGTGATTTCTGGTGAAGCGATACTTTGCAAGAGGTATTTACTTTGACCATGTAGATTACATTAGTAAAATGCTGTTAGTCTTTATTTACCTATTCACAGGAAGGGATGGCTCATAAGATTTTGGGTTCAAGCTAGGAAAATTTTATAGCCAACTCCTGCTTTGAAGAATGAAACCAAACTGCAGACTGTTTTCTTAGGCATTTGGAGCTTGGTATATCTAATGAGCAACTTTCTCCTGGAAATGTTTTTGCTATGGTCTATATAAATTAAAATCTTTAATTCATCTGCTGGTTTTGCTGTTTATCAAAGGACAGAAGGGTTTGGTGTAATCATGGCATATATTTTGACATTAAAGTAAAACAAATATAAGCGTCTGGAGTGAAAGAGTTTGAATGTTCTGCTGTTCTAGTCATCAACTTCCCTCTGTTTTCCTTTCAGTTGTGTAGGATTTAAGTCGCTTGATTCATTTGACCTTTAATTCAAAGTATGAAGGCTGATATCAATGAGTATGGAAGAAGTGTTTTGATGTTGTACCATGGAATAAATTGAACATTTAATGGAGCATTCCAAGAAGATTCTAAAAAATTATGCCCCAAAATTTGGGTAAAAAAAAAAATACAAAAAAATGGGGAATGTCATAAACCCTCAAGTTTTATATTTTATGACATTTTCCTCTCAGAACTGTGTGTGTAATATTAGAAGAGAACAATTAGTAATTCTGAAGTTTGGAACCTAAGTCAGTGCAGAATAAGGGTGCCCCTCCCTAGTAAGTGTAACAGTCAGCAGCTCTTAAATAGATAAAAAGCCAGAAAAGTGTCAGGAAATGAGGATATTCTGAGCTCTGAATCATACATTCTGCATATCCACTAAGGGACACTTTGGGGTCTATAATTTACAACAATATAGCTGTGGAATTGCCCTTCATGTATGCTCCCTTCTACTGGGGGACTAGGAGGTGGGGTCATTTGTTTTTTGGTTTGATTTGTTGGTGGCTTTTTTTGTTTGTTTGGGTTTTTTGAGGTGATTTTTTTGCATGAGAGAGGAAGACATGATGCTCCAATATCCCCTACCCTCACAGCACAGGAAAAATTAATGCAAATAATTTCGTTTTTTTTTTTTTTTTCCAAAATCCAAATCGAGCTCCACAAATATCAACAATTGCTTTTATAAGAGGATTTTTGATTATCAGGGAAGATCTGCCTCTTTAAAGTACCAAAAATGGGTGCGCATTTAAAATAAATATTTCATGTATTGGTTCTGTTGTCTGTGTGACCAAAAATACATATCATGGGATCATGGAATGGTTTGGGTTGGGAGGGACCCTAATGACCACTTAGTTCCAACCCCACTGACACAGGCAGAACACTTTCCACTAGAATGGGTTGCTCAAAGCCCTGTCCAGCCTGGCAAAAAGGAGCACAGACCATGCTAGGTGGTCACAGCTAACCTTTCACTGAACACCTCCATTTAACTTGTCTCCACCTTCAAAGTACTAATTTCTTGATGACAGCCAAAGATTAGTGCTGCAGAACCGATGTTCCTCTTGTATTCCTTTTTGGCGGTGTGTGAAATGGCAGTATTACAGCACATTCCATCACTGCATGATAGACTATAACTGATCAATGTCTGAAGCACCTTTTTATGCCTTTGGATGGACATTAATTTTAATAGCATTCTTTGTGCAAATGGATCTTCCAATGCAGACAAAGAAACAGCAGAAGGAATGAAACTTACAGGAGATGAAAATGAAATGAACAGGCCATGTGTCATACCTCAGGGGTTGTTGGCTCAGTGCTATGTACACACAATAGGGATAACACGGTACAAGGACTGAACATGCATTGAAGAATAATATCAAAAGGAGAACTACCTCCTAAACATTTAAGTTGAAGTACCGGTAAACTGTTTTCTCTTTTTTAAGAGCTAAGCTGTTAATGTCTGAGGCACTTTAGCACCCAGTCTGCCAAAAATTTAGGAAGTTGTTTAGTTTTAGGTATAATAGTCCAGTTGATGCCTCTGGACTTAAATGTGTGTAAATGTGTTTGTGGAGGTACTGGGTCTGCCTGGCAGGCAGCTAACTTTCTTCATGGCAGCTTGTATGGTACTGAAATTACTGGACAAGCATTTTCTTCTTGTTGCTTTTGCTTTGTTTTCAAGAAAAATTACATTATATGTTTTTACCACATGAGATCTGAGCACTGACTTTTAATTTGCACTATTTTATACAAGAGGAAACTGAATTAGCAGAACAGTTTTATCCAGAAAAGTTAACTACCAGCTTCTAACAATTGCTACTAACATTTTATATAAAGATAACAAATCAGTGAATACTATAGTCATTAGTGTTAATCTGACATACTAAAAAACTATTTAAATGTTAGTTTTTATAGATCATACTGTTCTAGAAGACTCTATTTAGGAAGTTTAGAATTAATTTGCAAATACCTATGTCCTTTATTGCTATCTGTGGGCTCCTTCTGGTCTTATCATAATGAAAAGCTGCACCAGGGTGTTCTGATTGTGATCTGAAGATTCCCCAAAGTTTTGGCTGTTTGTTCACTTGTGCACATGTTTATGAAGCTCTTCTTTCAGAGTCATCTTCCTGATCTCAATGCAACAGCAGTCTCTCTTGATTTCTGTTGTGCTAGCAAGATCACAGATTTCATGCCTTCATGATTCTCTTTGCTGCTAAAAGAAAAAGAAAACTGGGAGGACTTCTCTGAACAGAAAAGAAGTAAATTGCTGGTGACAGAGCCATTGGTTGCCTTGGGAGTACCTGCTGCATCCTTCAGTTTAATTTGCTTAATATATGTAATTAATTAAGCAACTACAAAGTGAAAGAAATGTGTTTGCGGATTCAGTCTCTGTGAATTAGCGATAAACCATTTGATACTGCAGGATGCTAGTGCTTTCTCTGTGGGATTAATGATCTCTAATGCTTCAGAAGTCATTTGTAAAGCTCATCATATTTACATATTAACATGAAGTCATTGAATTTTGCTGTAGAAATCTTGGAATGCTCCTGGTATTACCTGTATTTGGCTGTGAATTTCTGGTCAGGAATAGGACCCTGAGTTATGCATACTCTTTTAGTTTAGGTAGTGTCTGTAGAGACATGGTGAATTCAGTTGAAGCATCAGTGGTTAAATTAGTGATGCAGAGCATTTTGCAGCCTGAAATTTGTTGGAATTACTCTTTTTTTGATCTCTTTCTTTTTTTTTTTTTTTGAAGGCTCACGTACCTGATATTTCTCAAGTCTATATACCAGCTATATAAGACAATTTAAGTGTGATGCATTTTATGGGAGTCAAGGGAGTAAGGTGTCCTCTTCAGAACTTGACTTACAAACAATTGAGTGTGCTTGGGCTGAAGAGCTAGAACTTCTCTAGAGACTGCTTTAGTGCGTTCAGGCTCTGCGTCCGAATTCTGTGCAGTTTGGGTACTTACATATGCAGCTACCGAGTCTGCATGCACAAATGAGAAATATTTGTATACAAAACCGTGTAGAACAAAAAATGGAGGCCAAACTGAAAGAAATTTCAAAATTAGGCTCAAGACCAGGCCTTACTACTCTCCTATGCAGCATTCTTGCTGTTTTTCTTCCCTCAAAATATTTAAAGGAAACTGATAATTTAACTGGAGTCCGGGCATGTGGCTGTTGGTGTCATCTGTACCCAAGAGATAAGTGACGTAACAGTGCAAAGAAAAAAAATAACTGCAACTTCACTTGTTTCTTTCAAAACCTTGGGGTTTTTTTTTGTTTCCTGAAGGAAATTCATGTGGTTTGCTGTCAGTTTGAAGCACTGTAACATCCTTATGAACTTCATCTCTTAGAAAATGTCTTATTTGTTTATTCCTGCAAGCTCTGGCCTCCATATGCCAGAGACTTTCCTGTACAGGGAACAAAATGATTGCTCAATAGGGAAGTGTGAGCTGAATTACTGGTACTATTAGTGTAGGTTAAAAATACAAAAGAGTTGAGATATCCTAGTTGGTGTCCTGTGTCTGCAGCATAGCTAGCAAAAGAGTTACGCCAGTTTCATACCTTAAATAGTAGTGTTGTTTTAAAAAATAAGTCAAGCAGTAAGTTTCTTCCTGTAAAAAAGCAGTATAGCCAGGACAGAAGAAGTGAGTACAAAGACGAGGTATAATGGTTTGCCCCTAAACTTAGGCAGAGATGTGTGTTCTCCATCCCTTTTATTAAAGTTGAGGCATTGTGCAACAGAGTGCATACGAGTCACGAAACAGGATGAGAACAAGCAGGCCCTTTGGCTCTGTGGCACTGCGTTGCGAAATTCAGCGTGGAGCAAGTGGAAGCATCTAACCAATAGGTAGCCCTAGACCATCGCATCTGGCTTCACTGGACTGAGGCTAGAGCCATGACCTCATTATGCAAACTCAGGCAGTTCAGATCATGCCAAAAAAATGAGAGCTGCAGATCTTCAAGGAATGTTGCAATCATACAGGGAGGTACTATGTAAGTTTAGACTATTCCAGAGTTAGACAAAGGAGCAAGAATTTGCTGAACTACATTTTTAGCCTCAGACATCAAAGTCCTTTGAACCTAGTCTCGGTAACATAGCACATTTTTCACTTTACTTATGCTTAATACTCCTGGACCCAGCCTAAATTTTCAGAGTTAAGTGTGTCTGGCTTTGTGCTAGGAAGCGTAAACTGGGTTAGTGTAGCAGTATGATTTGATTTGGTGCATGTCCTGGAAATGACATGCAGCTTTTAAACCCTCTGTCAACTAAATCCTTGTTGGACGTTCAGGTTGAGATGTTGGTCTTCAGTGTGCTGTGTTGGAGAAATCAGTCTATTAATAAACATCACAAATTTTGAATGGCAATGGCTACATAGAATTCTCTGCAATTATAAAACATAGGCTCAGGAAGAATCCTGGCTCCACAGATTAAAGTGGCATAAACACTCATTCCTCCTGAGAAGAGACTTTCAACTCCTGCTTTTGGTTCCAATGGGTGCTTACAAACTGTAGGCATGTGCAAGGAATTTTTAAAGTAAGACAAGTTTTCTTCCCTTAGCTAGGCTTGGCAATATCCAGACTTTGAGATACTTGCAAAATCAAACCATACATGTGTGCATGTAGCAGAGAAAGATTTTGTGTGTATGCTGTAGCTTGATTTTCTGGACTGCTATTTTTCATAGAAAAATACAGAATTTGGAGTATTAGTGTATCTTTGGCAGCCTTAAAAGGATTTAAAACACTTAACCAGCTGATGTTCATTGTATTGTGAAGGGTAACCAGCTTAGTCACTGGGGCTCCCTTGCTGGGGACAGCATACGACAGATGTACACGTTTCAATACTTAATCATTCTGTCCACACAAAGCAAATGGGCTTACACAGTCAGTGATCTTGGATTCTCCTTACTTTACCTGAGGTCTGGGACCTTTTTTGGTGTCACTGGTTTCCTTCACTGCAATCAAACTCCTGCAAACAATCTAACTAGAATATTTGAGGTGCATGTCAGGCACTACTGAGTGCACAACACCTGCAGCAGTTCATTAAGGCAGTCATGAAAGATGTTTAATTTCATTCAAAAGGGGGGGAAACCCCAAAGAGGGGTTTTACAAAGCGGAGCTCTTTGTAAAGCACGAAATAAACATGTAAAGGTAGTGCCTAGGCAGAGCTCTAGGCTCCAGCGCCAGCATGTGGGAGAGGAGCAATCCCTCTCTCCTGCTGCGCATCTGTCCAGCCTGTCAATCAGTATGTGCTTTATTACAGATGTTGTCAATCCAGAGCACTCCAGCAGAGTGCCAGTACAAGCTGTACCCTGGCATGAGACTGTACTATGGTCCTGGAGCTCTTTCAGGCTTTCCTTAACTTATCTTCTATAAACTTTTTTTTCCCCTTGATGTGCTGGGGCTGAAGACTCTGCCTGGCTTCCTTAAGTAGTTGGGCCCTTTTCCAGGAGAGATCTGAGGCACTGTGGGCTCACCTTTAGCTTTGGCCAAGGGCAGAGATGCTGCTACGGTTGGCTGAGTGTTTGAGAAGCAGAGTAGGCTGGAACTGTGGTTTTGGCAGTTACGTAAAAGGATATGTGTGCTCAATGTAGTATGTGCCCATTCCTCCTCCAGAGATACCAGGTTACAGGCACTTGGCACACTGACTTTGCCCCAGTGCTTGCACTTCCATGTGAGGAAAGTAATCTGCCTCAGACTGTCAAAGAAACATACATGCATGATGGTTTAAAAGCATGTGCTGGATAAAAGAGGGAGAGAGTCTTTTCCGAGTTGTGTAATTTGAGGAGCAAACATAGATGTTTACCTGGTGCCAAAATCTGCCCACATAAGCAGATCAGACTCTTTCTTTTTTTTTCATGTTGTTCTGGAAGGTCAGAGCCTATTTTGCTTGCTGCAGGTTTTTTTGCTTAGTGAAGCAAAGTTCACAGGAGCCAGAGTAATGATTTGATGTCCAAGTTTTCTCCGTTCTTCACTGTGTGCTTAGTTATACACATCTGTGTCAGTCTCGGCTTTGAGCAGTAGCAAAGGAGCTGAAACTTCTAAATAAGCTATAAGCCCTTTGTCCATTTAAAAAAAAGTAACTACAGAACTGCTGTTATAGATGGTATGAAATGAATTGAGGGCTGTTTACATTCTGAGTGCTTGCAGTGTGTGCAGTGAAAATTTATTGTGCAGCTGGTTTGAGATTCTGCCTAAGAACATCTTCATGCGCAAAACCTTTGCTACCTCCTGTGATTCTCCTTGCTTTCCTGGAGTCTGAAGCAGAAATTTGGGCTTAGACACATCCACTGTTCAAATGCATCAGTAAGGGTAGCTGACCTTTTATACTGTTTAGTTTCAAACAGCACTGAAGAAGTACTATTGCAGTAAAATAGGGTTGGATTATGAGATTGACCGTCTTCGCTTTGCCAGGTGCAGTTTTTATTTGTCTCTCTCTGCCGTTATGTCTTAATGTCTTACTTGCAAAATAGATAATAATTCTCTACCTGATAAGGGTACTGCGGATTTTCTGATGTTTGTGCATTTCTACCTGAGTGTGTATTTCTGAAAAGCTCTTAGCAAAGCGGAAGAGTAACAGCATGAGACTGTGTTGCGTTGGGTATGTATTAGTGCTGGCTGGATCAGAGAGGCAGCTAAGGCCATTTGCTGCAAGGTTATGTGGCTCATTGATCTATGGGATAAACTGCCTTGTGTATCCCAATACTTCCCCCACTTCTTTGGGAGGGAGGTTAGAGAAGGGCTCAACTCCTGTTGTGTAAGGGTTCTTTTGTACTGGATATTCTGAGCCTCTTGTTGCAAGTCCTGTTTGGTAGTGTTGAACTTCTGAATATATGTAATAGTGAAATGGAACCATGTGAGGCAGCTTTTATTACATTTATGCCAATAAAAACTTTCTGAACTGTTTTTCTTTTGTGCTTACTTACGCAGTGAAACTGTAGAAAAGCTCAGCAATCAATATTGCCACAGACATTCAATTTAGTTTTCCTGTGTCTTAAACCCTGAATAATTTAATTTCTAAACCATGTAATTGGCAAAGTAAAATAACTGAAGTAAACAACAGTTGCCTATTTGTTTGACTTAAGTTTTCTTTATTTACAAGTAACGGCTTCTTTACACCCTTGTGGCCTTACATCTGCGTACTATTTGAGCTAAAGTTACTAATATTTGAGGTAGATTTCAGGACAACTGCATCTGAAATTATTGGATTGCTAACTAGGAAACAGTGCTCAAGACCAGATTGGACAGGGCTTTGAGCAACCTGGTCTAGTGGAAGTGTCCCTGCCCGTGGCACAGGGTTGGAACTGGATGAGCTTTAAGGTCCCTTTCAGTTCAAACCGGCCTGTGATTCTATACTATAAGAAAATTTGCCCTTTGTCAAAATTATTATTGACACATTCCCTAAGGGGGATTTTGAGCACTGAAGCTGCTAAACTGGTAAACTGAGGAGAGGGAGCTACAACTATTGAAGATGAACAGAGAATCTCTTCCGCATTGTAACTTATGCCTAATTGTCCTAGCCATGTTTTCTGCCATGGAGTGTATGATCTCTTGGCCCTTGTGGCACACCTCAGTTTTGTGGTCTGGAAACAGCTTTAAATTCAATGAACTGTGAGTCGTCACATTTGGAAGAGGCTGTCCCAGAGGAGATCGCAAATAGAAACTACTCTGGGGCAATTCCATAAAGTACCGAGTAGAACCCAAAAGGGCCACATGGGAAGATACTTCCAAGGATTCATCTCTTTCCAGAAATGTTACCACAAATTGCCCAGAGCAATTTCAACAGCTGATCTTTTTTTTTTTTTTTAAGTGCAATCCTTTTCTGACTCCTAAGGATCCAGAGTTGAAGCTACCTTTTTCTTTAGGTCATTTTGGCACCAGGTTGTTACTGGAAAAAGAAATCGGTATTTTTGCGTTTCCCCAATAAACTGGCACCACTATTCCACTTTCAGCAAGCAGCTATCAGGATGCACTCTGCAATCAGAAGACCTGTAATCAGATTCTTTCGAACCCTTCTATGAGTCTTGTCACAGCACCTTTCTTTCCCTACATGATTTATGCCTGCACAAACACAATTTAATATTGAAGTTCATTTAGATTAGCCAGTGTAATGCTGCTTTGATGAGCTGCCAGATAGGCACGTGTGTATACATCAACTGAGATTTGATCTGCTACTGCTAAACTCGCACTTGCCTGAGGTTTTCACAATCCATTCTTCCTGTACTTAGGGCATTACCCTGACTGCTAATTACTTTTCTCTTCAGGTACAAAATGGTGTTGTTTACCTTAAAGGTGATGCATCAGCTTCATCCTGCTTAACTCACAGACCAGCAAGTTAACCGCCTGCTTCTAGTTGTTCCCTTGAGGTTCTTGTTCTACTGTTTTCCTCTCAGCTTCCGCTTCTCAATTTGACTAATTTAGAAACACTTGGTTTCAGTAGCTGTTCTTTTAGATTTTGGAATTTAGTAAATTTTACCTATTGGACATACCCATTACCAGTTCACTTTCAGTTCACTTTCAGATAAATACACAATATCAGCAAACGCATATCCACGTAATGACTGTGTTTGCAAGAATATTTTAAGATATCTATGTGCCAAATGTCATGGAGGGATACTTTGTACTGTGTTATGTGCTATGGACCAGTCCAAAGGAGAGGATACAGTTTAATCATTAGAAACCCTGGATGGGGAGGCATGACTTTAGGTTTCTATTCTTGGTTTTAATGCTGACTTAACATGTGACTTGTGCAAATGACTTAACCTTTGTATGCCCCTGCCGATCCAAACATAAAATGAATATTACAATCTCTATTTCTCAAATATGTTCATTAAAAAGACTAGACTAGGCTCCCTGTTACAAGCACTGTGTTTGGTAATATGTGAAATACAATGTTCCGCTGTAAAGATTCATTTTCATCCCACTCCATCCTCATCCCTTAACGGTACAGCTTCTCCTTACTGGGGTACTGGCTCATACACCCAATTAGTAACCTCTCATAACAATTATATTTCAATAAAACAAAGGAACTATAAAACAGAAAACTGAGGCTTGTGTGCACAGGAGAAAGCACACCTTTGGAGTACGGCCTGTGAATATGCAAATCACTCCTAAAAGCAATCCTGGGAGCTGTAAACCTCAGCTTCAGAGTAAAAGGAAATAACATACTACCCAAGCTTAGTCTTTTTGGCCTCCCTAACCCAGACACACCAAAATTCAGTGCTTCTAGATAAAGAGAAGGAAGAAAAAGTCAGAGCACTGACGAATTTCTGTGCATTATTTTCTGAAGTGGACAGGTGCCATGCAGCCATAAATGCTGTATTTGGATTAGACAGAACTGTGATAACCATGTTCCTCTACAGCCCCTACATGAGCTGTGTGAGCAAGTTTTATTTCTGCAGGAGTTAAAAATATTGCACTTAGGCAATTTGTAAGCAGTATAGATTCACATATGCATGATTTAAAATGGTGTCCCCCCCCCTCGCTCATGTGAGTAGACCAACTAGAGACAAAACGGTTCTCAATAGGGTTTGGCTCAACCATGCATCCATCTTATCTCACTGAGATATGCACACATCTCACAGAAGATGCTAAAGCTCTCAGGAAGTTCTTACACTTGAAGATTAAGTGCGAGCTAAAGTCTTGGCAGTGCTGGTTTGGATCTGGACTGTGTTCTTCCCCTCAAGTTTCTAATCTTCCAAATAAAGAAGGAGAAAATGGAAGCAGAAGTTCCTAAGAACTGGAACTAAAAGAGCAGAAGAGTAGTTTTGGGTTCTGAGTAATACTTGGGCTAAGTTTAACAGTGGGAAGGAACTCAACATCATTAGCTCCATCTTTCCATGTGGAGACTGTGAGAATTAGTAGAAAAGATTCCCCCCCAAAAGGCGCG
>JANRGW010018158.1:16829-72941 GCA_024733675.1 Psilopsiagon aymara
TAACGGCGGCCGGCTTTTTGTTCCGCCGCCGGCAGGCGAGGACCGCACAGCTCCCGAGGTGCTGCGGTCAACTGAGCCGCCGGCCCCGCGCCTTGGGCTGCGCAGGGGGGAGAGCCCCGAGGGCATCGCCCGCCGCGGGAGGCGGGAAGCATTGGAGAAACTTGGTAGACAGATGGCAATAGTAGAGCGCAGGTCCTGCCCGGATGGGGATGTGTGGGAAGGGGGCGGGGGGAGCCATGGCCACTGCCTGTCACCGTGTTACCCACATGTCCACTAGACCGGAGCGTGTGCGGGGGGGGAGGAGGTGTGCAGGGTGTGCACAAGCAGCTGTGTAACTACACTGACCCCCCCGGGCGCACTTGGCTTTCGCTTGTAGAAAAAAAAAATGCTTCGAAAGCACAAAAACTGCTCATCGGTGAAATTAAGCACAAGTTGTTTTGCGCCGCAGCCGGTCAGCCGTGCACTGAGCGCGGCAGGGAGTGCGGTAGAGCAGAGGCACCGGTGGCAGCTCCGCTGGAGGCGGACAGCGGCGGGTGGGTCGCCAGAGGTGCTCCCGTACCCTCCCCCTGTGTCCCGGCGAGCGCGCGGCGTGTCCCGCTGCGGAGCAAGTTGCGGAGCCCGGGAGTGCACATGTTGCGAGCAGCCCCGCCGGGCAGGGGCGGCAGCGCTGCGGCCGGCAGGTGCAGGGCGGCCCCGGGGAGGCGGGTGCGGTGCGAGAACGGGCACGGGCACGGGCACGGGCTGGTGTGAAGTGTGCAAACTCCGGCGGGGCTCCGGGCACGACGGAGCGCTGCCGGGCTGATCCGCGTCGATGTGCCCCGGTTTGTTGACAAGGGAACGAAACGTCACCGGTGGTGGTGAGACGCGAAGGTAACAGAGCAAGCATTCTTGCGTCGGGGAGCGGCGGCAAACGCCAGAACTTGATCGGTCGCCGGTCTGGGTGGCTCCGCCATCCCAGCAGGCGGGATGGGGCTGTGCTGAGATAACCGCGGTGTGCCCTGCGGGGGCCCGGCCTCGGCCTCCCGTTGAAGGTGAGCGAGGCTCCGGCGGTATTCCACTTGATGAAATTAGACAAAGCCGCCCGGCTGCTGCTGCCACCCTGCTGGTCCCTGGGCTCGGGCAGCCGCCTGCTCTCCGAGGCCACTCTTGGGTTTTAATTTTCATTTTTCGCTTCTCCCCTGCCGCTCGCGCCCGCCCGTTCCTTAGCGATAGGCGGTGGGGCGGTCGTTATTTTGGGAGGGTGGAGGCAAAGGGTGTTTGTTTGTTTGCACCGCCTGCTGGTTGGTTTCCTGTGACAAGAGGTGATACACAGTTTCCAGAACTGTCTGGGAGTGGGAGGAGAGACAGACACAAAATGAGCTCAAGTGGCGTTCGTGCTGCTGATGCTGCTCCATCCGCCGAACCGCCGTCCCGGCTACCCCGCCGCGACGCGGGGATGGCGATGGAGGGGTCGGAAAGGTGCTTCGGCCATTTCGGGCAGTGCCAGGGCTTTGGGGGAGAGGCAGCGGGGCTGGGGGTACCAAGTTTGATTTGTGGCCGGGGTCGAGCGGACGGGTGCGGCTGGAGGAGGGGAGGGTCGGCAGAGGGAGCCGAGAGGTGGGCGAGGGGGCAAGCCGGGCCGTTTCGAGTGGAAGCTGACGGCCGTGCCGCTGCCCGGGGAGGTGCAGCGAGGCCGCTCCTGCCGTTCTTCTGCCCGCCGCTGGCCGTCCTTGGGCGGCTCCGGGGTGGGCAACCGCCACCCCCCGGGCCGGGAGGTGAGGGAGGAGGAGGAGGAAGGAGCCGCTCCAGGCGGCACCCGGGCGGCAGAGAGCCGGCGAGCGCGGAGCGGCAGGCGCCGGTTTTGAATTACTCTTGGAGCCCCGGCTTCCACTCGCTGAAAAGGCGGCCCCTGGCCGCGCTGCCGGCTCGTTAGCATCGGTAGAGGCACAGCTCACCTGAAAGGCGGTGCAGAAGGCCACGCTTCCCGGACGAGGGCGTCCTCTCACTAGCCTCTCCCTCTGTCTCTTCCCTCTGCTGACAGCTTTAAGAGAATGAAGTTTATTAGATTCGCCTATCGGTGAAGTCCGCGGGATTTTGAGACCTCTCAGTAGCCCAGCAAGGACTGGCCGTGTGTGACATAGAATCATAGAACGGTTTGAGTTGGAAGGGACTATAAAACTCGTCCAGTTCCAACCCCCTGCCATGGGCAAGGACGCCTTCCTCTAGACCAGGTTGCTCCAAGCTTCGTCCAGCCTGGCCTTGAACAGTGCCAGGGATGGGGCAGCCACAGCTTCTCTGAGGAACCTGTGCCAGTGCCTCACCAGCCTCACAGGGAAGAACTTATTTGTAATATCTAATCTAAACCTCTCCCTCTGTCAGTTTAAAGCCATTCCCCCTTGTCCTGTCACTACATGCCCTTGTAAAAAGTTCCTCTCCATTGCATGCAAATGACTGGTTTTTGTGGCCACACACAAGCGTTAAAAATTGATTGCTGCTGCTTGGAGGCTGCTAGGTACTATTAGAAATTCTGATAGCATTTAGCAACACATTTTAGTTGACACTTTAACATAAAAGCAGGAAGATGCTTTTATGCCAGCCTAGGTTTGGTTTTTGTTTGTTGTTGTTTTTTTTTTTTTTTTTTCTCCAGAAAAAGATTTAGCTGTGATTTGGAATTATTTCCTTTTTAAGCAGGCGCTGTGTTTTAAGTAAGTCAAAAGCTGCCCACACTTGCAAACCTAAAACCTTCGTAAAAGTTATGCCAAAATATGCTTGTTATGATTCTGTTTCTAGAGGTTTCTCACACTCAGTAGGATATTGTTGAAACAGCAAGGGTTGTACGTTTTAGTGGTAGGATTTTCCCTCTGGCGTCAGATACCACTCGCTCCCTGCTTTTGAGCTGTGTTTAATACATAAGTTTTAAATAATAATAATAAACTCCCCTTTCCCCTTGCAGCTGCAGATTTCCCTTCCAGCTTCTCTGGTTTCATTCCCAATTCACAGAACACTGTAAAAAAAAAAAACCCAGAGCCTTCCAGTTTTTCCTCAGACGTTTTCTGCATGAAGTTAGTACTGCTGCTTTGCACTCCTGTTTTCAGCTGGAGCTGACCAAGATGAACTGCAATGGGTGCAGGGTGGGTTGCATCAATTCATGGAGTCCAGTTTATTCATTGCTCAAGATTTTAGGCAGTCAGTTTCATCGGCACAGTTTGGGAGTAATTTCCTGCCACTGCCCAGGTTGTAGGGTAATGTTATGAGCTGACTTGCACAGGTGCATAAATAAGCATGTGGCTTGCTGGAAAGTGTTGGGCTGCTGCGTCCAAATTGTGCTTCTGCCTTTCCTTGTCAAATTTCAAATAGGTGTGCTGAAGTCAGCAGGAATATTCCTTGTGGAGAACACTCTTGGCATTGGGACATACTTTGTTGTTTCATGTGACTTGGAAGATGTTTTTTCCCCAAATTCAAGGTCTGTGGCTCTTTTATACTGTGGACTGTGCTATGTAGTATGGTAGTATTTAATTAAAGAGCTCTTTTTGTTTCTTTGTGACCATAAAATGTTGCTATCGAAGCTTTCCTAGGGGGTAAAGAGAAATAATGAAGTTCTGCAGGGATTTTACCTGTTCATGAGATACAAGCCAAATCTTTTCATCTACTATCCGTGTCACACTTCCATTTGTACAATAAGTGTTTTGAAGTGATTTCTTGTTTACTAGAGATAATTAGGTCTTAAGTTCATTGCAGTTAGTGGGTTACTTTCAGTAAAAGCCAGTCTTCTAGTTTGTCTTCAGGGTGTACATCTGTCATAATTCTGCTTTCTTCCCATTCTGTCTCTGCAGCTGTTCAGTGCAGTTCATTGTAGTGACACACATTAGCATGGTTACAGTTAATTGTCTGTCAGGGCTTCAATTATACACTCCTTTTACCTAGAGGTTTATACAACCCTTGAAAATACTTCAGTAAGAGTTGTGCTGTGTAAAACCTTTGACATGAGGATATAGATTTTTTTATTTTTTATATATAGTTATTTTTCAAAATCCGGTTCTGTTTAGTTATTTGCATAACAAAGAGTGACACACTTTACATCTTCCTATTTGATCATGTCTCTCTACTGGGGTCAAACAGGAAAAAGTATATGGTGTTCTTAAGTGTGCAGTAGTAACATAAAAAGTTTTGTGATGTGTTGCAAATGGGTGTACTGCTGTGCCAGATCTGTGAGGGATTTCTGCTCTGAAGAAGCTAGGAATGAGGATTTGGATTTTTTTTCACTCTTAACCTGTGCAACTCCTGGGACTTCAGTGTGGAAGAAATAAAAGAAGAAGGATCTTAGTGTTACTGCCCAGCATGGTTTGTGGCTTTGTTGGTTCTATGATCAGAGAAGCATGATAATGCGTAGTGGTAAAAATAGTGACCAGTGAATTTGCTGTACCGTGTCATGTTCCTAGTTCTAACCCACTGTACTGCATCTGCCAGCAGATACTTGGAAGTGGACAGAAATGTGTGTATTCCTAACTGTGTCTAGTTACTTGTGTAGAGTTAGATGTTTGTCTCTCACCTCCATAAGGGTATGTAAATCCAAATGTTATTTTGTGGCCTAACATTGACTGTATGAATATCATCCAGTCATTTCATTTGCATAGCATTTTACAAGTATGTTAAAAAAGGTTTAATGCTTTCTCCAAAATGCAGTAGCCAGAAAAAGTGTTTCACACAGTGTAATCTTACCTTTAAAAATGGTCTGAGCAATTGTTCCGTGTAAATCCAGAGTTATGTTTGTATGTTTTAAGTTTGTACCTAATCATTAAGTAAAGTTTCACTAGCATAATGAGAAAGGATGGAAGAGCCACTAGCAACTGTTTGGTTGAAGGCTGGCGTTTGCCTGAGTCCATGTGTGCGTTTTGTTGTTGTCTGTGTGTCCATCTCTCTCTCCCTCTCCTTTCTCCAAAATGAATGGGTAAATGTAATAGAGTCCTTAGGAGAAATGACTATCAGCAAATAACTGTCAGCATGCTGTGTGCTGTGTGTTGGTCTGTCTGATTTCTGAATGGATGCTTTTAAAGTGAAGAATCAGTCATCTTTTCAAGAAATGAAACTGAAAGGACATACCAAAGTTGTTGGGTTATTTACATGTGTCACTGAAGTCTTGGGGAATGGTGAAGTCTTGGCTTGGTGATGCAGCAGCCTAGGGCTGCTGGACTCTTGTAGATTTCCAAGTGTGGGCTCACCCTGCAGGTGAACAGTATGTGGGTAAATGCCCTTTTGGGTTACGAATTTGGGAAAAACTATAGAAATGTTTGTGATGGGAGATACATGGTTCAGGGGCACTGCTTGGTTGGCTGCTTCCTTGCTTCATTTTGTGAAGGGGGTTGGCAAGGTTTTCTGAAGCATGTGTGAATGCAGTGAATGTTTTATGGAAACTCCTGGACTAAACAGCAATTATGTGGTTGCATGCAGTTGTTGGGAATTATCCTTGGTAACCTGGGTGGTCTTTTCTTGTCGTGCAAGTGCTGCAGACTGGGTGCATAGTTTTTACTTACTATTGGTATGAATTTTAAAGCTTGTCTTAAATATTTTATCCTTTTTATGCTTATTTTGGTTACAGGCGTGGTGACCACAGCCAATATGTGCCATTAAACTAGCTGTGGTACAATCAGTCTTGATGAAACTGCATTTACTTCTGACTCATTGGAATTGACAGGTGTACTTTAGTTTCAGAGTATGTTTTAATGAGCTCAAAGTTGAATCAGATGCATTGTATATGCATCTGGGTATAGTAAGTGTGGGTCAGAATAAAGTCAGGTGAAAAATACATTTTCATGGCTGTGAAGGGCAAGAAATTAAAAGGAAAGTAATATTTCTGCCATGCAAATCTCAGATAAGTAGAGGAATGAGAACGAAATAAGTAATTTTACTGAAAAGTTTGATAGCTCTTCCATTCTTCATTTTTCAATATAGTAGTGAAACCTCCTTATTTTTAGTTAATGAGAAGAGTTGCTATAGGCTTGTTTTTCTTTTCCCTTCTTCTTGAAGATTAAAAAAGTGTTACTTGAATTCACAGTATTCTCTAAACATGCTGGGAAAATGTGGTTGAGCAGGGAAAGCCTGTACCTTCAGTCTGCACCTAACCGTCACTGGGTTTATTTCGAATGCAGCTCTTGTGTGACTTTGAGATCACCATCACCTGATAGAAACCAATAATCTTTGAAGTAGAGGCATCGTGGTACACTAAAGGACAGCAGCATTTCAGTCTGTGTGGTTGCAGTTCTTATTAGCTGTTCTAGTGTTATCTCTAAAATGTGTTTTCTGAACTGTGGATATGAACATCTGGTGGGAACAGCGTAAAATTATTTTAGGAGTTGAAAAAACCTGTTTTGTTATAATGACAAAAGTTCCAGGGGATTGATCTTGGGAGGTTTGAGGCTTGCTCTAAGAAGCCAAGTACTGCTTTTCCCATCTGTGATTTAGCTCCCTGTAAACTCGGGTTCAAAGATGAGAAAATGAGATCCCTGGATTTTAACTTCCCCCCCCCCAAGGAATCTCACAGAAGCTTCATCAGATGGTGTATTTCTTTGACTGTTATTTTTGGGAACACAAGCTTTTCACAGGCCAACTTCAGAAACCTGACTAGAGTGGACAAGGAAATCAGCTGTCTTTCCTAATATTCTATACTGCAGAAAAGCAGATTCTGTCTTTTTTTCTGCAGAACTATGGAGAGTGTTTGGACTGAGAGGCGGGAATACCACTCTTTCCATAAAACAATAACAACAACAAAACTGCTTAAGTTTTTTTGAGATTTTTTTTAAATACCAGGTAGGAAGCAGAAGCTTTCAGCTCTTTCCTTACTTTGTGAGTTTGCAGAAAGTAGGGCTGGGAAAAGATGAACTCAAAATACGTGTGTCCAGAAAGATGTGGAGGAGTAGGATGTCAAGTTTTCTTACTCCTTGCAAGGTCATGAGTGTATCTCAGTATATATACACTATGCTACTTTGAACTGTGGTACATAGTACTTTTCAGACCGTGCAGGAATGAACCAAGAAATGAAGATTTTTGACCCGGAATATCCCACCTACTTTTGTGAGATAACTTATTTTTTATTTCTTCCATATCCTCTTTCCATTGTTTATGAGAAATATTTCCATTCTAAGTGAGGATGTTCTTTTACAATGCCATTGCTAATATTTCTTTCAATTATAGGAGAAGTATATGAACTGCTAGAAAAAGTAGCTCACAGAATAGATATTTATCCCCCTGGGTTTGGCCTTGTAGCTGCTAATTGATTTTTCAGTCTTGGCCTGTTCTGGACCTGAATGTTGGCTTTCTATGAGAAGTGATTGTGTCAGAACTTGGCTCTGGACCTACTACATTTATGCCAGATGTGTATTCAGATGACTTTGATGGTCCAGGGTGTTCTGTGTATTTATTCATTGGCAGCATTTCTGTCTGCCGTACAGAGAGTTCTGGTCTGCTTCAAAGCAATTCTTTCAGAGAAAATTCTTCTAGCACTGTACGAGGTTGTCATTTATGATTCTTTATTCTCTGGCGTTAGATATTATCTATTCTACTCTATGAAATGATAACAAAAGGTTTTGGTGAAGTGAGCCATTCAGTTTACCTTCAGTGAGTTAAGTTTGCAGCTCGAAACTGTTTAAAGTTTCACAGACAGCCATGTTAAATCCCACTCTGGAAAGTAACTCTCTGGGAGGGAGGCTTTCTCCCACCTCTGTTTGTAAGTATAATATAAAAAAGGAAGGCTCAGTGGAGAGTTTTGTTGAGGGCTTTCTAAGAAATCGTAACTCAGTGGGAAAATAAGGTTAGATTTTCGGTACCTACCTAGAAGCCAAGAAGAATTTCAGCATCACTATTTCCAAATCTGTGCCTCTGAGATACGTATGAGGGTTTTGCTGCTAGCAGAACACTCAGGCCTTATTGATACTGTGATTGATTTGTGGTAAGCGCAGAATCAGGGGATTTGATCTGCATCTGGAATCCTTGTCATTTTAACTCATGGTGGATGTGCCTTTCTACACTTGAACATGTCTTTTCTGCTCTTCTGCTTACACTTTTAATACCTTTGTACATGTAAATGCTGACCAGCTATTTACAGCTTCTTTAATTTTTCTGAATTTGATTTCATTCCACAGAGGATACTTGTGAAAATACCAACACCCTGGGAATAGCAGTTAAAAAGATACTGAACTTTTTGTCTTTACCTCACTGGCTCATGTGCAGTTGAACTCGATATTGGTAGAAGTCTGGCAGTTTATAGGAGCTTCTGTGCAATCAGTTGGTGGTCTGATTCCTGAAGAACAGTGTTGGCCATGGTGCTAGAAATGTGCCTGCAGGAGGAATTAGCACTTTCAGTGGAGAGGGTGGTGCTTTCCAAGGCATAGGTGATGCATGTTTAGTTAATGTGGGAAAACTTGGCTGGCTCCTGCTGATACTTCTTTCATATGTATATACATAAATACACACATATATATGTGGATGACTTTAAACTTTGATTTTGTAAATCTGGCACTTTAAACAGGAATAAAATGGTTCCAGTACCGTATTAGCCAAAGCAAATATTTACACAAGCAGTACAAATGTTATTGTATTCGAAATCCAGTGTCAGAATGGGCAGGGGAAGTCAAGCACATTGACTGCAGCTCTTTAGTGATTTTAAGACCTCAGAACAAAACATGCTCTTGCTTAGGGGTGAAAGTGTTGGTGGGGCTGTCATTGATACTCTCCAATCTTGTTCGCTTGCTTGTCTGATGACTTCCTAATTAAGCATCCCTGAGAGAGTCACTGTTCATATTTCAGATGCTGTTTAAAGTTGTTTGTTTTCCTTTGTGTGCTGTAAATCCTCGAATGCCATCAGAAACACAACTTGATGACTCTGTATTATTATCTTGGGTTAAGTGCTGTCTCATTGCTTTGCAGGCTGCCTGCTGTTTCCCGGGGAGATCATGAAACGACTTAGACTTCCTAGCAGCAGTGAAGATTCTGACGACAATGGCAGTAAGTGCTCCTTTGTTGTACAGTGCAGTAGGTTATGAGTTTGAAGGCACATTTTAATACACTGTTTTATCTGACAGAGTATTTTGCATATTGATTGGACTGGTAGGAAATGTATAAGGATTTAGTCATTCTGAGTGCAGGTGGAGAGAAGATTTGGAATCCCTCCCCTCTGTATTGACTGTGCAGTGTTAGCTGGTAAGAGAAACAAGTGAAAAAGTAGGCTGTCTTCTTTAAAATCTTTGTAAGCGGCATAATTTATCATTGCAAGGAGAGAATTTGCATGGAGACACCTGCTGACTTTGTCCACAGCTCAGTATCTAATAGAAGTTTGCATTAGGATTCTCATACTCTGTTATGCAGTGAAAGGGTGTATTGCTTCAAACTTCAGTAGAAAAGATTGATGGTACATGAAAGTAGTTCCTTACTTCATTTGAAGATTATCGTATTTGAGGAATAACTTTAAAGAATTTGAATTCAGTAGATCAGTAATTTGGATACAGAATGTATTTAGTTTTTTAACTGTTTCTGTACTGACTTAGCTAACATTGAGCTCTTAATGATGTTTGGATTCCAGAGATTGATAATCTTCCATTAAGCAGGAACAAAAAAAGGGGGAGGAAGGTAAAATGCAGTTTGGGAAATGTGCCAGGGTGTTTCATTTACCCAAACAAGCAAGCTGATTGTACCTGACAGTAGTGCAGCCTAGCCAGTTGTCAGAGAGATTTCCCTGGTTTTAATTTGATCTGTCTGGGTGCACATCTTCAAATCTGAAGTCTTTTATGAGACTTCAGTTTGAAATGTAACAGAAAATGATCAGGGAGGTTTGCCAGGTGCTTCTGAAAGCTTTGCTCTGAGAAGGTAGCCCTGTGCTATGCTGTGGCCCTGCACAGGTGACCACTTCACCTGCATTTTTTAGGTGTGTCTGTGCTGCATGGGCGTCTGCTCAGGTCTGGCCAGATCTGCCCCCTGGAAACCCTAGGGAAACTGTTGCTGACACAAAGTAGTGGCAAAAGGATTGGAGGAGGTGGGAGCTAGCAAGCCGATAGGAGTTAGTGCAAATGAGGATTGAGTAAAATCTGTTAAAGAGGTGTGGGATTTGGCTTGGTTTTGGAGAGCTACCTGCAGTTGGGGGATTTTGGAAGACAAAAATGGTGATTCAGACCTGTTTTTTCTGGGTTAGAAGATTACTTGGGGTGTTAAAAATTGAAGTTGGTGTATTTCCTGAAATATAATGCATACTTCCCCAAAACAAAGGAGTGTTTTTACTTGTAAGATAGGTAGCTGCAAATGGGCTTTCATTGTAATTTTGCTTTACCTTTTTTTTTTTTTTTTTCATTCCCTAGGAGCTTTGTATAATAGTGCTTCATTTTCATAATACCGGTTTTTGTTTTCACTTTTACACTTCGGTCCCCTCATGTGCCTTGTGTGTTACTGGGTAAAATATGAAGCAGATAATTTTGGAATTGAAGTTCTGACAGAGATACAATTCACTGATCTGTTGCTGATTATGGTGCTTGTTTTCAATGTCATTTGATATATAGCAATCTGTTGACTTACAGAATTATGTTTTCCAAAAAGCTGTATTTTCATCTGTTTCAGAGATCAAGATCTAAGGAAATTAGTTAGGAAAAGAAAAACCAATCCTTGCTCTTTTAGGATCTGTCTGTGTTAGAGCATAACTATTTGTTGAATAAGTTACATGGCAAAAGGTACAGGCTCCCGTGTATTCATTGTGTTAGAATACGCATGTTTAAAAAGATCAAGGATTAATAATCAGAAGCTGAGATATAGCGTAGGGAGTGTCTTTCTGTCACTTGCACTTGGGTGAGTACAGCTCTCAGGTCCTTTCCACTTTTCCTGTTACACGGATACCAGTAGTTCCTTGCAACTGCATGTGAATGGCAAAGGTCTCCTCTAACAGGTCCCACCCTCATTTAATCTTTTCTTTATTAGTCCTTATTAGAATTACTAATTACTCTGACAATGTTAATTTCAGTGTACAGGTAGTAGTGTTAGAAGGGGAAGCAGATTTTGTTGCCTAAAAAAATGAAAGGTAAAAATTTCTGGGCTCTGTGTTGAAAGCTGAGTTTTCTGACTAGCTGTTCTTCTTGGAGTTTCCAGAGTCAGAAAACAATTAAATAGACTATTCTGAGCACATCAGACAGCTGTCCTCTTGTTGAAAAGTTGAAATTTTAATCAGCACTTAGTTGGAATCCTGTTGCCGAGCATCTGCTTCCCTTCAGTCAGTGGCACCTCTTGACCCTTCAGTGCACTTGTTGCATTCCCATCTTACTGAACTCAGTGCTCCTCCAGCTTATAGCTCAGAACTGCTCTCCCTCATCTCGTGTGGTGAGAATTTGGCCTCCAGCTCTTGGGTTTCTTCAGTTCTGAAGTTGAGTTTTCATGCTGTGCTTTAGGAGACTGTGTGGTCAGGCATCTCAAGTTGATCATGAGCGTGACTGGATAAATATGTTTGGAGTAACCTGAATGAGGATGCTTGACTGGGGTAGACTCCAGCATGTCGACTAGCATCACCCGGAAGATATTTTGGCATGAAGAAGTACACATTCTATATTATTGAACTCAGGAACCCGAATATTTATAAGGTAATAATAATAATGCTTATAATAATGGAAGTTATGGAAAAAGAATGAACATACAAAAACTGTTTTCCGCTAGTTGAACTGAGTCATTTTCCTTGGTAGTCACAAAGTTACAGGAAAACAAACCTCATATCCTAAGCACTAAAAATGTATTATGCTGAAGATATGTGTACCTGTAGTTTTTCAGAGGCACTCTCCTTTTGTGAGCTGACAGAAGGGAGGATCGTTTTTCATTTAGGGGTGAAATACAGGACAGAAGAAAGCTTAACTACATGGCTGCAGTCTTTGAGTACATACATGTATTTACTGACTTACGTCACATACTTTAGTGTGGGTGGTTAAATATTATTTGCAGTATTTTAAAGCCTTACACCTTAAAGATGGAACCTTTACTTTTGTAATGACTTCTTTTTTGCCCTCTGATTTGGTTCTTTCCCAAAAGCCAAGTGCAGACTTCAAGCCCCACAAAGTATTTATTTTATGTGCTTCAACCTAACTGCAGTAAATCTTTAAGCTGCATCCCCTTAAAATCAGAGTTTTAAGCTGTCATTTAGACATGAGGCCAAAATAACATATTTGAAGCAGCGAGCAAGAGGTATCAGTGAAAGTTGTACGCAGCAGTTCCACAGTTAGCCCCTGGATAGCCGAGTGTGTTCTCAGAGATTTTGTTTTCTGAAATCATAGGTCACTTCTGAATATTTTATTCATGAAAGGTAATTGAATGAAAAATGGCTGCAGATACAGCTCTGGATTTTGAGCTTATGTCTAAATACAGAAGAATGGTATTGGGAGAGGCTTGTGGAAGGGTTTAAGATTATTAGCACCTGAAAGTGATCCTTTTTTTTGTCATCTGGCAGCTTGTTAGTTTCTGTCCCTTTCCAGGTAGCTCATTACAGCAGCTACAGTAGATGTTAATATTGAGCCAGGGCCATTATAAAAGCCTGGTGATGTACATGCTGCCTTCTTCAAAACCTGCATTAAGTGCATTAGTAATGTTTACCTCAAACTCAGTCATGTCCTTGTTACCTGCATGGCTGGCTAGCACTTTCGTAGTTCTTAAGCAATTGTTCCATTGTATTTCTGCTTGCTCCTCCTTTGCAAAAACTCCTCTTCATGATTCTGAGTCTTACTGTAATCAGATGTTAGGTACTGAAGCTGTTTTATCTTTCTTGCTCAGTCTTGACCTGACTTTTTAGCCTTGTTGGTCTGTAGATCTGCAAAAGTGGTTTGTGCTGAATGTTCCATGTGCTTTGCTTCCTGGCGAGATAAAGTTGCGCAGGGAGTAGTTTCCATTTATAGCTTCAGGGCATTCCTTTCACACAAATTGCTTGGACACATGGACAGATTGTGTTCGAGACAAGATCTGAAGCTTTGACAATTGTATTGTAGGGATCTTGGTGAAATCCAGGCTCTCCTTGATGTCAAAGAGAGTTTGGTCGCTGTTTTCCATGAGTAAGGAATTCAGAGCATGATTTTCTCCACACTTTACTGGCTCCCAAGATGCTTTTTAATTTATTCATGGAGGGGTTATCAATTCATCATACTCCTACATGCAGAGTGTCAGAGAAAAACTGGAGATGCTTGCTGACGAAAAGTACTTGTAAGATATACAAGGTTTCCCATCAGTTTGAGAAATGAAAGATTTAATACTTACGGATTATGGAGTATAGTTCTGTAAATTAGATGGACCCTTATTCTATCTTTGCTAAACAAATGTTATTTTAAAGTTAAACATATTTTGCCAATATCCATTGCTCTGTCTGAATGATGGGGATCTTAGGTTTAGAAAGGGCTTTTCCTCCCAGTGGATTCCCGCTGTGTTTGAGATGGATCCCAGAGTGCCTTCACAAAGGTTGCTGAATACATAACCTCAGGTGTGTACATCATTTACTGCAAAATTGCAGCTGCTGCTGGCCTGAGGCATGGCACTTACTTAGCGGTATGAGTAATGCTGTGCAGCATTTTATCAAAAGGAAGTGAAGAACATGTTTTGGTTTTCAGTTGAATTGGCTGGTAGGTGACGGATGGTGATAAATAGTGGAATGTAATATAGTTAAAGTGTGAGAATTTGGGCAAAGTAGCAAGTTTAGCAGTTGTTTCCGAGCTTTTGGACAAGGGTTTTGGCATTCAGATTTAATGCTGAGTGGTCAGAACTAGCATCTCAAGTGTAGGTTATGTTCACTGGGATGGGGTGACTTTTGGTGAAGTTGTTGCTCTTTTGAGTAATTTGAAAGACTTTTCTGGGCTTTTAGGATATTGCGTCTGAGGAAGGGGCATCACATAATCATCACAACCATTTTGGGAGGCATACGCTTTTCTTTACAAGACTGCTAGTATTGAGTGCACCTAACTCCACTGGAGTTTTAAGGCCTGACTGACAACAATTGTGTTACCAGCCTATGAGTGCTAGCTTGGGAGGTGCTAAATTTGCTTTGATAACCTGTGTTAACCTTGCCTTAAAACTTTGCATACTGTTAGTGATAAAACATTGCTATGGTGGGAAGCCCTGGGCTAGAGAGTTAAGAGTGGCACTTGGGTCTTGTGATGAAATACAAGGTGGGGTCTAGGAATTCCTCACTCTCAGAAGAGTGTCATGTGCTGCTGCTTGGCACATGTTATGTGTGTGGTCTTTGTGATTATAAAACTCATGTGTACTACTGAGAAAAGGAATGATAGGAGGGAACTTGTATTGAACTGCTGTGGCAGGGGAGCTGTAAAGGCTGTTTGTTATGTGTGTCAGATACTGAGCAATTGTGCTGTGGTGTTGTAAAGCACTGCAAAGATTGGATCCATGCGTTGTTCAGCAGCTGCAGTTGGGTAGTTGTCAAATGGCACTACATCTTAAGTAAAATTGGTGTTGCTTTTTCTGTTTTGATCTTGAATGAGACAATTGTGTGTTAATATGCTATTGCGTAAAGATAAGGAAGATAGATGGGCAAATTCTCCAGCAGCAGAAACACGAGAAGGGGAATCTGGCTATCTGAAATGATCTCATATGTTGTGTTTTCATACATGCTCTGTGATAAGCCCTGAAGACTTCTGCACAGACAGTTCTTTTTGCACCTAACATAATGGGAAGCTGTCCTTCAAATAGTCTGCTTGTTTTTTCTTTGTGTTGGAATTTGGGTCTAGACATGGAATTATGTGTAAGTGATATGTGAAAAGTTGTGGGCCAGGCACTAAATGGGGAGAGTGAGCATCTATGTTTTCCCTTCAGATTGCAGATTTTTCTGGCAGAGTATTGGCAGCAGTGCCTAGTTTGACTCAGAGCGAGCTGAGAAACAGCATAGGCAGCTGGAAATGCTGGCGTTAAGCAGAACTGACAGCCAGACGTACATCCATGTCGGGGGTGTTTTGCTCTGTTGTGCTGCCTGCTGTAATGGTGTAGCAGGAGTGTATTTACGCTGGGAGAACTGCTCTCAGACACCTGGTGATCTGAGGCTTTGAAGTGTTCAGAGGCTGAAGCAGCAGGTAGTTCTCCAAGGACACAGTCGGGTGCCTTGCAGGTGGCTTTGCAACAGCCCTGTATATGATACGTACTAGCTGAGCCTTTTCTGCTCATGCTGAGTAGGAGATTATTAGTTGTGGGGTAGAATTCCCTGAGGGCTTGAATTGCTTTATTGGTCTAGAGGAGTTTTGTGTTTTGATGGACATTTTTGGAATCAAAACATACCCTTGATAGATCATTTAATAAATTGATAGAATTAAAATTGATTATGTTTTTCCTTCTGCAAAGTGTGTGTTCCTCACAAATAAGGAGAGAGAATTCATGGTCCTTGATTTCTTCATTATCAGGAGGTGAATGTTCTGCATACACCCTGTAGTGGTATAAAAAGAGAGAGTACAGTGTAAGGTGTATGTAATAGCCTAGGAGAATAGGAAGTTTTCTTACTTGTGTCTTAGAAGTCACCTTTGCAGCACCAGGACTGTGCTAGAGCTTTGCCTCTCTTGCTGTGAATTGCACCTTGTTAGTAGTCTGGGATTTCTTCTTGCTTTTTGTCTGTAAGTGGGTAAACACAAAGGGAAAACTAAGACATAGTAAAAGTGTGATCCTCCTACTGTTGTCAGTGATGAAAACCTTTTAAAACATGTGAACACCTATGCTGCCTGAAAGGGTCATCATACCTGTAAAAGAATAAGCATGCTGTTGGTGTCTCTCCTGAGTGGTGATGGGTCTGGCTGCTAGGTTTGTCCTTAACTTCCACAATCATGTAACAGGATTGGCACTTAATGAGGCACCTTTTATCTCTGATGTCTAGTGATAATAGTGATGTATGTTCTGGACCTGTTTGTTTAGCTTCGTGCTTTGGAGTTGTGTACTTTTCCTATTCACTGCTATTCACGTGGCTTTTGGTAGTGTGGGCTCTCTTAACATCTCATTAATTTTCCATCTGCTGTAGAACTCATTTCTCCCATGAGGTGTATAATATTATCTTACAGAAGTTTTACGTCTGCCAAATCCCCATGATTCAGACTTCCCTTATGTTTTTTGTTATTTTACCAAAACTGGGTTTAACTGTCTTGCTCTTTAGTTGTTTTTCTAGTCTTGGTGATCCTAATCCAGTTTAAGACTAAGGCTAGTATTCAGAAAACTGTTGATGAATATAGTAATTTTAAATACTTAATGCAAGAGGATAATTTTGGTGAAAAGTGGCTGTAATGTTTCTAGAATAACTCAATTAGGTTCATGTGCATTTTACAAGCACAGAAGAGCTGTTTTGAATCTGTGTTTGTTTTGACCACAGTAGATTGTGTCTTCTGTATGATCCAGGAATGGTTCTTACTTCACATGCTTAGATATAAAAATCAGATCATTCATCACTGAAGTGTTTGTAATTGCCTATGAACTTTTTCTTTCAGTGAGGTCTCTCTTCTGGGTTAGGCATGAAAATACAGAAAGGATGCTGAAAAGGCACGTAACACCCTCATTTTCCTCCTGCACTTTTAATGGTGTACTCAGAGTGGGTGGATTCCTTATTAATGAAAGCAGCTTTGGGTAATACAGTGACCTGGTCCTGGCACTGTTGAAGGCAGTGATACTTTGGCATTAACTTTAATGGGAGCAGAGTTGAAAATCTGGTTTGAGATTTCTGGTTTGAGATTTCCAAAGTATTAGATTTAATAGTGTCATGGGCTGGATAGTTCACTATCATTAGGCTAGCTCTTTCAATTCCTTTCAGTTCTGTATCTTAAGTGGTGGTGGTTTGACTCTCTGAATGCTGCCTTATAGCTGGGTTCTGTTTATTCAGTGAGTAAGTATTTTCCGTATTGAAGCAAAGCTATTGCCAAAGGTCATCTGTTAGCTATAGTTACAGATCTCAGTGGGTAGTGAAATCACAGTCTCATGAGAAATTCTTACACCTTTTTCTCCTAGTATTATGTAGAGTAAGTTTACACTGCTCAGAAAAAAACAACAGCTTCTTCAGGGACTTAACAAAAACACTGTATGCTTTCAGTGTGTGTTCACCAATGTTATGTGCGAGGAAACAGCTATTACAGAACTACATAAGAAAGTATTTCTTCCCTTATTCATTGTAGGGAGTTAGTTGGAGTGGAAAAAATACAGTATCTCCTGAGGAAGGCTGGCTGCATTTGAGTTGTCCCTTTTGCATAGAAATTGTATGTTGTGTGCTTTGGTACAGCACCTTAAAAAAAGTAATCTAAAATGAAGTTTCTGAAGTTTTGGTGCTAAGAGTTGACCTTCCATGTTGCATGGGCTAGTTAATTGATCTGGTGGCCTAACCCTTGTCTAGATGGACTGTGTCTAAAATAGAAGTACACATTTAAGACACTGTTTTGATGTGTAGCATCTGCAGATGACTGAGTAGAGAAATGGAGAAGATACAGCAGGGGTTATTTTACTTCTCACACACTTTGTGGCTTCTCTGTGGCCTGAGAGAGACCTGGGAGTCCATCTCGTAATACCCACAATAAAACAAACAAACAAGCCCATATGCTGCTTGCTTACTTGTCTTCAGCTTATGATAAATTTTCATCAGAGCCCACAGGTAAAGATCCAGAAGTACATTGTACTGCTGCTACTGCTCTAATTTTCTCAGATGCATGCGTTACTTGGGAGCAGCTGGATTAAACCTCCAGACCCACCAGCTCTTTTCCCACGGAAACTTCTGGATCAAGCACCACTTTGCCAATACAGCTTGGTGTTAATGCCTTGCCTTGCAGGCTCCATCCCCCAGGCCTGGCAGTATACAAAACACCGCAATCCACAGATGAATTAGAATTTCAAGTGTCTGACTTGCTGGTGTAGTGGTCTAACTAGCTGAATATCTCGGTAGCAGATGGTTGGTCAGATGTTTATGTTTTGCTGATGGAAAATACCAGAACCCACGAGAACCGAATACTGTCTGGGTGGGTATGAATGTGGTCTGTCTTCTAGTGAGGCTCTTGATTAATCATATTTGCCTAAACATTAAAATGTTTGTATTGTTGCGGTGCAGGAAAAATCTGGTTTTTGGTCATGGATTTTAGCTGTACATCTGACACTTTTTGAGCGCTTACACTTACTCCCCTCTGCCTGTTTTAGGCTGAGTTTGGATGAGGCTGATAGGATACTCAGAAGCAGTTTCTACTGCTGCTTGTGGTTTTTCTTTAGTTTTCAAGGGAATGTTTAAGTGGAATGGTGGTTAAATGATCTTGGGATTCTGGTTTTCCACACAGATCAGTAAATAGCAGTTGTTCGATTCTTTCCTTGTTTTTCTTCCTTTTTTTTTTCTCCTTCATACAAATTGAAAATTACAATTGTGAAATACAGGAGCTTAGGACAAGTGACCATGACTTTTAAAAAACGTTTTAAATCACCAGCTTTTATATTAAAATGATGACATGTTCTTAAAATAATCTTTTCTGTATTCTTATCTCAGAAGATTTTTAGCTGTTTGCTCTGTTACCTTGCTTTAGTTTGACCATTACGCATGTCTGCGTAGCCTGTTACTCATTACTGTGTACAGCGCAGTTTCTATTGGGGCAGATTCCCTAATGGAATCTGAAAAACTGAAAAGAGAAGACAGAAGCATAACTACGACATAATGAATTCTTCTGATGACTTGTTACTAGCTGCATCTTACCGATGAACATCTTGGTCAGTCACTTCACTTCGAGAATGATTTTTAGTTTTGAGAGCTTCCCATCCTATACAATCTGGTTTTGAACAGTACTCTCTGATCCCCAAGAGGTTTGTGCTGGATGGCGTAAGGTGATGTTGCTCGTATGGGACTGTAGCTTACACTTTCTACTCCTACTGTCTATGTGCACAAGCAGTGTAGAAATGAGCAGTGTGGGAAAGCCTTTGCATCAGTTCTGTTTTGTTTGTCTGTATTTAATGCCCAGAGTTGCAAAGTCTGTGTTCAGAGTTCAGTGTGTAGGTCCTTGCCTCCCTATCATATAGATGTTATTTCAAGTCCTTCATCTTTCCCTCCCATGAGGATTTATTGGCTTTTTTTTTTTTCTCATTACTGCTGTGTAGTTGGGAGTAGCAAATGCCTGCTGTACCTGTAAATCTTCCTGAATTAAAATCAGTTGATTGGCACAGGTATAATATACTCTGGTGTCAAAACACTGCCTTGACAGCAGAGTGTAGGTGCTTTCTCTTTTTGCTTTTCTCCTGTTACAATATTTCTGAAAGCTGACAGAGACTCTGCCAAAAGGTTTCAAGGCAAAGAGGTATAATTTGTTTGGAATGGAATGAATAATTACGCAGATGAAAATTGTACAGCCACACTGAGAGATTTGTTCAGGAGAAGACACAGCAGCTTGTTTTGTGGGCTCTGCGGTGTGTGCATGGCAGTGGGCTTCATTTTGAAGAGGCTTGCTCTTTGGCTAACCAGAAGAGATATTTAGGACATTAATACATCAGCTTGAAAGAGTACATTTCTGGCTGCCAGCAGACCTCCTGGTCAGTGATTAATCTGTACAGAGTGGTTTACTGATGCTCAGGGGGAAGCACAGTATGAGGTAGCTTTCTTTAAATGCTGGGGGGAAGGCTGGTAAGTGCAATGCAGCCGATGCCTTTGTAAGTAGAATATTACAAACAAAACCAAACCAGAAGAGCAGTCACTGAAGTTTACAACTGAGTAACTTTTATTTTCTATTTCATTTTGAAAGAGTCTTTGGAGGTGTGTCATAGGAGCCTGCCTCTAGCTTACCTTACTCATACAGTTGCAGTGAAGTCAATTGGCTGCCTTGGGTGTGTGGAGAGAGCAAAGGCTTTTATTGATAGATGGCAGCAGTGTCTGCAAATGATCATTTCTGTGTCCTAGGTTTGTCCACCTGGTCTCAGCATTCCAGATCTCGACGTCGGAGGACGTCGTGTTCCAGACATGAAGATCGGAAACCTTCTGAGGTATTTCTGGAATGTGATTTGCATTTTGTTACATCTATCAAGTACAGAGCCATATACATGTTCTGGTAATGGATCCATTGCTTCTGATTTACATTTTCTTTTCTTTCTGTTACATTTTAGCTGGCATCTGCCCCACACCCCCAACTTTTTTTTGTTGGCCAGGAGATGAGGGAGTTCAGCTGTTGGCACAGCCACTGCCAGCACCAGTTTCTATCTGTGAATTTTGTTATAGTCTGACACCCGTTCAGCATGGCTGTGTAGTCTTTGTAGAAGAAAGTCTTTTAGGCTCAGGGTTTATTTGTAGCTTGATTTGTGAACAGTGAAAGTCAACATTAGGTGCATTTCATGCATAGTTGGTATTGGGTCTTGGTATGTGATCTTCGTTAAACTGCTTGTCAGACTAGAAGTCTGCTTCCTGACAGTTCTGACGTGTAGTGCTTTGAGAAAATCCTGTTAAGGGAGATGCAAATCTTTGAACTTTGCAGAATGGATCAGCTGTTAGTAACACATAAACGCGATCCAGTTCTTTGGAAGTGTTCTTGGTGAATCTCCCTGTCTTCAGGCAAATACTACGCGGCAGACTTTGTAGAGGCTGCAAGGAAAGTATTAATGTTGGGAGAAGGAATTTCTTCATTTAACGTACTTGCCCAATACATGTATTTCTGATGCATTCATAAGTGATTGATATTGACTAAAAACTTGCTTTATTAATCTCCTCAATGACAGTATGCCCAAGTCCCAGAGAAGAGTTTTCACATGAAGAATCCCTCTCATTGCTCAGTGTGAGCGACACCAAGTTCTGGTGGTTTCCAGTCTTCTTTTTTGATTGTTTGCCATTAAAGACCTGCTGTTTAAATTATTTCTTTTTTCTTGGTGAATGTGGAGACCCCCTGGTGATGGGCTTGCTTTCCTTAGTTATCTTTTGTACTTCCCTTACAAGTAACCCCTTACACACAGGTTTGAGAACTACCTCGGGGAAGGCCACCCAGAAATAATTTGAGATAACTACAAATCTTGCTGTTGTTTTTTTGTGTGCTTCTGCTTTCTCCCTGTTGCTGCATTTGTTGTCAGAATCTTTGCAGTTCTGTGCTGTTCTTTCTTGTCTTCTCAGCCTGGATGGACTTCTCATACACATCCCTGTAGCTCTGTTTCACTGCCCTCGCTGGGACCTTCAGTTTGCGTTGTCTCTGCTCACCACAGCACACTATTCTGATGAGAAGTGTGCTGACAGGAAAGTGACACTTGCTAAACTCCCCGGGTGAAATCCTGCTCTCATTGAAGTTGGTGGCAAAATTCCATTGACTTCAGCGTGGCCAGAGTTTCACCCTTCAGCTTTGAAGTGTTCGGTGCTTCTGAGAGCCAGCACTTCAGTAAGCTCTGCTTTGCTCCGGGCAGTCTGATTGCATCAGAAATTAGAGCAGAAAGAATGGTGTCACGGGGCCACTGGCCTGGGAAGAAGTTTCTTGGCTGCCAGGTGCTGCATTAGCTTGGCTTCTGACGGAGTTTAGTGACAAGTTTATCTGAGAGCCTGAGTTTCGTTTGGCTCTCAGATGGAGCAAGGTTTGTGACCCATTTTTACATTTTTAGGCTTTTCATTTGACTTCTGATTGCTTTAAATCAAACCACTTAGAAGTGCAGAATCCCATTACCAGCTGTGTTTGTTTGTTTTGTGAGCCAGTTTACTTTGTGGCTTGTTTTTTATTTCTGGATTGGAGCCTCACAGGGCTCATAATTGGATTGTTTGAAAATACTTCATTATATTTCATTACCTGCATTTTCCCTTTCCTTCATATGGTAATGTTATTCTTTATTATTGGCAGTTTTTCTGAACCTGTTAAGACAAATGTTAAGAAAAATGTCATGATTTTGTGCTATTTTTTGTCAAAGCCAGAGTGGAAACAGAAACAGAGAGAGACAGAAGTGGGGTAGTATGTGTGTGATGGGAGGGAGGAGAGGTGCCAAGATGTGCAGTGTGGTGAGGCAAATCACACTTTGAAATATTCTCAGAAGCATAATTAACCATCAGTTTCACTGTTTCCCTGAAGTGCTTCCCTAAAATCGTAGGGAATCTACTGAGGTTTCAGGTGTGTGACTACTGTATGACAGAAATGGCTGTCCTGGGAGGCTGCCTCATCAGCGCTCTGCATAGGTTGGGCTCTTCCTTAGCCCTACGCAGCTGCTGGCTGGAGCTAAGGTAGAACCATTGCTCTGGGACTGGGAGGTTAGGTCTCTTTTCCCCACAAGAGAATTTAGGACCACTGCCCAGATCATCGGTCTCCTCCTTTGTAACTGTGCAGCGTGGGGCTGAGTGGATGCAGAACCGCAAAGTCTGCAGGGGAGCTTTTCTTAAGATGTTACCTGTCTTCTTCTTGTCCTGGTGGTGCTTATTTTCTCTCAGATGATTGTTTTTTTTTCCTTTAAATATGGCACTGAGCAGTGACAAATGAGTGGTTGTGGAGGTGAGGAGTGGTGAGAACAGTTGTACTCCACAGCAGCCTTGCCTTGCAGCAAGAGCTGGATGGGGAGAGCTGGAAGATGCAAAAACAAGTGCAGGCTTGTACTTCTGCTGCCTGTGATAGCACCCTTTGCGTTCTGCAGTGCTGAAAGGCAGTCACTGACGGGGCTGAAGCTGCTACAGCAGTACCACAGCATGCCTGCTACAAGAATGAATCCCTTTTAATTTCATTCTGTGGCTTGTTGAAAGCAGTATCACTGCTTGTTTTTGGCTGCTAACCTAAAGGCTTCCAAACATCTTGCTCATTTTAGAGGTGAATGCCTTTGCAAAGACAAAGTAAACTCACAGCTATGATGCAGAGGTGTCTGCAGTTGATGGAACAACAGCACCTGTGCTGAATAATGGAGTTGCCCCCACAATTCCAGTTTGGGTCTTATTTTATTTGATCTTTTTGGTTATTATTTTAAATACTTGCACAAAGAGTCATCTCCTTCGAATTTCCTATTGTGGGTGGTCATAGTAGAGTTACGCCTTGATTTCTACCACAGGGAATGTCTAGAATTGCTTTGGATTAGTCAGAATTCCAATAATTAAGAAAAAAACCCTGAAACCTTGAAGCAAAAATGGTTTTTTCTTGTGCTGCTGTTTTAAGACTCAAAGCTCCTGCGGCTTGTATTGCAGAAGGACAGAGGTGAAAGTGGATGTCAGCTTTTAGCATTATGCCTCCAGTGTAGGGGGAGTGCCAGGACTTATAATGGAGTTAGCTGTAAGTCATTCTGTCAGTATTTGCACCTTCAGCCACCCCTTTCCCTGCAATGAAGCTAAACTTCTGTTCTGCAGTGGGCTGGGTTAGTTCACTGGTGGTACAGTGACCTTATTGCACACTGTGCTCCATGGTTACCCTGAAGCTGTGAATCATAGAGTGTAAATATCAAATGTCGGTGTCTCTATTTTTCTCTTGGTCACTCTCTTTGCAGGTGTTCAGAACGGACCTGATCACTGCCATGAAGTTACATGACTCCTTCCAGCTGCACCCTGATGCATACTATGTGCTGGCAGACCCCTGGAGGCAGGAGTGGGAAAAGGGAGTTCAGGTGCCAGTTAGCCCAGGGACCATCCCAGAACCAGTAGCCAGGTATAGTTTAAAGGAATGTAAATAAATATGCAAACATTTACACTAGCAGCTATATCTACATCTCCTTGGCTTCTTGAGCTGTACTCCACAGCGTAAAGCTAGAAAGGTCGTGGTTCTTGGAGATGAAGCACAACCTGCCTCAGCTTTTTGAATGATCAGAGAGGTCAAGAGTCAGGCTTGCTCTGCCTGTGTGTTAAAATGTGAATGTCAGAGAGTAATTTTTGGCATTACATTAGGATGGAGTGTGATGACAGAACCTTACAAGTGGCTTCTATTTTTAAGTCCAGACTTGACCTCACTCAGCATTTCCAGGAGAGCCCTTGTCTAATGCTTCTTGTGTTTAGTTCCAAGCCATAGGTTCCTTTCAAGGAACAGTTAGACAGTCTTAAGGGCTAGAGAAAACACAGTGTTTATTCTGGTTTTGTGTTATTTTTTTTGTTGTTTCATTTGCTACCTTAGGAAATGGTTTGTTGTACAACATTTCAGCTGGTTTAAGAGCCATCCAGATATGCATGTAACTACATACATTATTGTGAGATTATCTAGCTCTTATCCAAGAAACCCTTATTTTCCTTGCCTTGTTTGTTATACTTGGATACTGTTTTCTGTTTCAAATTAAACAGCTGTAAGGGCAGGATTGTGCTGCAGTCCAGCCATCTATTTCATGCTGAGTTGGGACTGGAGCTGGAGAAAGTGGGAAGAACAAGGATTATTGCTATTTAGTTCTACTAGATGTCTTTGATTAAAGTCCAGGCTGGCCCATAAGGCGTTACTAAATGACCCACCAGTGCTGGTGGAGCCAGAACAGCCCGATCTCTGATATACAGCAAAAAATCATGGATAATGCTACATTGCTTCTGCCATCTTTAACCTTGGAGCAGGGGGACTACAGTAATGTTTAGCACTTCTTGTGTTCTGTGCTGCAGCCTGCAGACCGCTGCACAGCCCCACTAGGTCTGTACAGTGAGGAACTTCACCGACACATCAGGTAGACCCTCTCCTTCCTTCTTCTTCCAAAGGATTGGAGGTGGAGGTCTAAGGAGAACTTGAGATTTTTCCTTCTGCTGTACAATTTAGAACATGGGAGCCTACTGTTTTCCTGTAATGCTTGTAGCCTGCTCTACACTGACCTCAACCAGTCCCTATATAAATGCACACACACCGGACATGTATGCTCACATTGTTGTCTTCTCACTGCTTTCTCCTTCAGGCATCTCCCAAGGCTGCAGGATGGCTTGGGAGACCTGTGGACTTTAGCAGGGGGAGATGGTCCAGGGGATCCCCACACTGTGTCTTTCAGGGAGGTGGTTTGGTGGCTGTATCAGATCGAGGTACTCACTTAGGAGAGAGTTTGTCAGTGGTCAGCAGAGATGTTGCTGCAAATTTAAGATATTAAAGGAAATGGGGAAAGGCAGCACCCACAGTTGTAGGTATCAGTACAGGAGGCATCACTGTTTTTCAGCTGCTGAGCAATCTTGCATGGTGCTGGTGGTGAGCACCTGCTGCTCAGAGTGGCTCTGTGATACCTGATGATTGTCTTGCTTGCTCCCTGACAAAATAAGAGAGCTCTGTGGTGGTGGTGCTGGAGTGCTGGAACTGTTCTGTACCTGGCTGTGGGAGGGGAGGCAGATGTTCTGTAAATTGAACCTGCAATACTCAAACAGTAGCTGATGTAGAACAGAGGCAAAATACGGTACAGACAGCTGATGCCAGCATGGTATGTAATGGTGAATGAAAGGTTTTCACTGGTCAGAGCAGCAGGTGTAGGTTCAGAGGGGTGATGAAAGGAGCGAGTCCATGTGGTGATTGCAGGTAAGCATGGTCAGGAGGATAATGCAGTTGGATGGGTTTGTCAGTATGTAGTAGGTGTTGCATTTTTTTACTTCTTTTGATCAGAAATAAAGAGGTGAAAGTGGTTTGTTTTGAAGCCAAACTGCCTGTGCCACTAGAGTAGTATTTAGACAGCATGTGCAAGGTGCAGCCCAGAGGTTATGATTTCTGGATGGGGCGGTACTCAGGAAGGAAATTCTAGTACAGAAGATACAGAGAGCAGTGCCCAGTTGCAAGTAAATTTACTGTGAGCTGTAATAGTCTGTAATATTTTAATACTGTGCAGCATGACCAGGAACGGTTTGGGCAGTGCAGTTAGGCAGGCAAGGTCATTCACATTTGTATTCTTCAACAGTTCCTTTCTGCACCTCAGGAGCCCCACATTCAGCATTTGGCTTCTGCCCACAGTTGCCATTGTATGTCAGATTGTTTTCTGAAATAAGATAGATGAGGGGAAGATTCAGGGCTGTGCAGAAGACTGAGATAGGTAGAGGATTTACTGAGACTAACGTGTGCAGATCAAGGTCTTCTGATAGGAGGAGGAGGCATTAACACATTGGACATCAGATGGGGGCAAAACAGGTTGGAGGATGTCCTGCTTGTTGTGGAGCTTAGGTCATTCCCAGCAGAAAGCTGTGTGTACATGGAATGGTGTTATCTCTTTGCTGGTAGCATTAGCGTACCAAAGATCATCTGCACTGGTGCTGCAGGGGGGAGTCACTTGGCAACATGGCCTGTTGCTCCTGGAGGTGCCAGCCTTATGTGGTGAAGTGGATTTGATCCAGACTGAATTTCAGTGTTTGCAGTTAACTAAGAGAAAGTGCAGTGTCCCCTAGTGAGGGAACTGTGCTGCAGGATGGAGTTACCTTGCTGTTTGGAGGAAAGCCTGCTGGAAGGACCACTACTGTCCTTTGTGAACTGGGTGGTTTTGCCCCCATTTCCTGGCTTTGCAAGGTTATGGCATTGCAGAAGTCTGACCTAGAACAAGTGATGTGTTGTAGGTACTTTACTGTTTCCTGAACCAGTGCCTGTGGTAAAACAAAAATGCCACTGGCTTGCAGCTAAAATACACTTTCATGATTGATTGTTGGCCAGCTGGAGCTTCCACAGCCTGAGAGAAAGTAGTTTCATCAGTGGCTGATTAATATTTGCACTTGGTCCAGCATGGCATTAGTGAATGTGAAAGAGGAAATGCAGACCCAGGATGCTTGGGTAAGTGAAGCTGAAGCTAGTCCAGGTTACTGATTCTCTGTGGAAAAGTCTTCTGAATTTCACAGGGATGGCAGTTCCTTAGCTACACGTGTGCACACACACACATAAAAACCCTTCAAATGCAGCAGGAAATACTACTTTTTTTTCCTTGAATTTTCATGATCTTGGTATTGTAGATTTCCAAACAGGTAATGTAGTTCAACAAATTGATTTAAAAAAGGCTGCAAACCAGAGTTTACATCTGTGTGTATGGCAGCTATCACTACATGAATACAGTGTTCCCACTTTAGCTTTAAACAAGTGTGAATTTCAAGTAAGAGTAAGCACAAACCTGTCCTCTAATCTTTCCATTTTATTTAGATTTTTGGTAATGAATTTGGTTTCTAGACAACTCTGATTAACATCTTCTAATATCACCAGTCCGTTATGGAAGTGCGCTATACTCTTGTCTCTTCCCTCAGTGAACACGATAATTGCTTAGATGGTCAGATGAGTGCTGATGGTGGTTAGTCACTTAAAATGAGGCAGTTTGAGTTCTCTAGAAACAAGTCTGTCAGCATCCCAGCATACCTGACATCCTCTTGTCTGTCTGTTTTAGGGTTGTGTCTGAGACGAAAGGTGTCACGTTTACACGACCCAGGAAGTACATTGTTTCGTCAGGATCGGCGCCTGCGGAGCTGGGCTATGTTGACATTCGAACCTTAGCAGACAGCGTGTGTCGCTACGATCTCAATGATGTGGACGTAGCATGGTTGCAGCTTGCCAATGAAGAATTCAGAGAAATGGGTGAGCAATGAGTGATGGTGCTTTTATGTCCTTTATTTTTAAAGTTGGCGGGTTTAAGAATAATTAGAGGGAGGGCAGCAGCAGGAGGAGATGGGGTAGCCATGGGAAGCCACACCTGATGTGATTAAGACATAAGATACAGGCTTGTGCAACTGCTGAGTAGTACTTGTTTAGACCAGGTCAGAATCTGGCCACATGGTTGGATTTTTTTTTCTCTGCTGCTTTCTGTTTCACAAGAGAATTCTCCCAGAGTTCCCGTTTTGCCATCCGGCTTCTTGAAGACAGACCTTTCATTGTTTTCCCAGTTAGTCCTTTCCATTTTCTTATTTCTTTTTCTCTGCGTCACATACGTGTATCATCTTTTTAGCTAGCCACGTGGAGTGCGAAGAAGGTAGACAAGGAGTCTTGGGGGGTCTGAAGAGCCTAATGCCATCTCAGTTGCACAGGGAATGAGACATTAAGGGACTCCTGTAGTGATTTATTGGAGGAACCTCTCAAACCTTACTGTGCCTGTGAGCTCCTGTTAGGAAGCAGGAAGAAGAGGTGTTGCAGGGGGAGCAGCTCTTCCTTTTTCTGCAGGATGACTTGTGCATTGTAAGGGGCAAGGAAACAGGGCTAGAACAGGAACGTCGGTGAAGTTGGGTTATGTGTCAGCATTGTGGCAGTCCCCTGCTTTGGGTTACAGAATGCTCATACGGGTTTTACCTGTCTGTAGCCCTCATGTGGCATGGCACAAGACCTGGTTAACCACAAACTGACCGTTTAGAACTCTTGAATTAAACCCATATATGACCCAGCCATGACCTGGTCTCTTACCCAAGCCTTTTTTCCAGACCTCAGGTCAGGGCTGCTCAGGTTTAGTGTTGGGCTTAAACAAGTCAAACCAGTTCATAATTCAAGAGTTCAAGTTACTTTTCCAAGTTAACCTTCAGGAAAACAGCACCAGCAAGTCCCCTTAGCTTCCTTCAAAATAAAATACTTTTCATGATTTTCAGTTGATGCCCATCAGTGTATCAGTGTAGATAATCCCCTCTGTCCGTCTGTTTTGCCAGAACCACTGAGGCGTGAGTGGGGAGATGCGTGAAGCCCTGAAGTGGCCATTCTACTTGTTTCCTCTTGCAGCCTTCCAGCTGCTCCTTGTGGGGAGTGTTGGAGGATTGATCCCTGCTGCAGGGATTTGCCTGCCAGTAGGGGAAGCTGGAAGTACTTCCATAGAGTGTTTGTCTTTGACCTGCAGGAGCTAGAGAGGTTTTTAATTCTTCATTTCATGGAATTTATGGCTCAGTTATTCATAGGGAAAGCTGAAAGGAGGATTTTCTTGTTAAAACACACATTGTAAGGTTGCCATCTTCTGTATGTCACAGGAAACATTAGGTACTGGATCAAAAGAGGGATATCCTAAGCCTGTGCTTCTTTGTAGTGATTTAACTATATGGAAATTCTTGTGCTAAACTGACTTGGCAAAAAGAAGATGACTGTTGGCAGCAGCATAGCTGTCCTGGTTTCACCAGGGCTTGTGTGGCATGGTTGTGTGGGGAAGGTCAGCACAGCACCAACCTGGAAGTATTACGGCCGGCTCATTGTTGTGGCAAGTGAGACATGGAAGCCAGAGGGGGAAGCACTATGCTCTTTTTTGATATCTTTCCTGCTGCTTCTATGATAGATATTTTGAGGTCTGTAATGGTAATATAATTAACAAAGATAGATTATAGAATACTACAATACAGTCAGCCTGCAGCTGTGGTGTCATGAATAATTTTCTGATGGATGTAGTTTGAAAAGACCAAGTCCCAGATTAGATGGTGTATGTATTTATTGTCCCAGATTTGATGTTGCATTTATTACAAGTGTGTTTTCACTTGTTAAATAAACCAATTTATTATCAGTTGGGGTTGCACCCTCTTGAGTTGGAAGTTATGAAAAAACCAACAGCTGTTGTTAGAAACTGTAAGTTTGCCATAAGTATTACAGCAGATTTTGTCAATGATTTTCTCCCACTATCATCATCGCTTTTGGTTCAAAAGACTGTCAAATCCTTCACCAAAGAGACAACTTCTGGGTTGCAAAATTGAAGCAGAAGCCATAGATGGGGCTGTACCAGAAGGAAAAATGAGAGCAAGACCAGGAAGACAAAGTCAGTTTATGGAAATTTTCCCCAGGATTTTGAAAGATTGGTTTGGATATTGCACTTCTGTTAGGTTAATACAGTTATAAGACAACTTTGATTTTATTTTCCAGTTTCTCTAGTTTATGCTGGAATAGGCTGAAGTTCTCTAGGAATGAAATGTACCTGCGCAGGGGTCGGTTGTGTCTACCCAGCTGTTAAAAAAGAAGCTGGAGCTGTGTGTTACCACTCTTTCCCATGCTCCCCAGGGATGCCTGAGCTGGATGAGTACACAATGGAAAGGATCCTAGAGGCGTTTGAACTACGATGCTATGATAACATGAATCATGCCATTGAGACGGAAGAAGGACTTGGGATTGAATATGATGAAGATGTTGTCTGTGACGTCTGTCAGTCTCCAGATGGAGAAGATGGCAACGAAATGGTGTTTTGTGACAAATGCAATATTTGTGTGCACCAGGTATGGCGGCCAGGGCACTGTGGGGTGTGTAGGGATGGTAACAGAAAGTTTTCCAAACCATTAAGGATAACAGATTGTTTTTTTTTCCAGTGACATTGATCTGTTCAGTTGCACAGAGTTCATCATCAAGCGGTGGGATAAATTCAGAAATTATGTAATTGACTGAAACTGTTACTTGTGATTCTAGAAGTATCATGCTAAGAAGGTTAAAAGTAGTAGTATTTATGTGTGGAAGAGTTACAAGGTTAGGAGTTGCCTCCCCAGAACAGATGTGTCTTGTTACACATTCTCACCTGGTCACTTCTTGCCCTATATTCATATCCTCTCTGCACACTTCAGTACGAGTAACTGAGGCTCAGCAGGGAGGGAAAAAGGTTTTCAGGCCATCAGTGGGGACATAGGGAGGATTTCTTATAGTAATTTTAATTTGATGGGAGAACTTAAGAGAGCTGAGCTAATGAAGCACTATTATGTGCCACCTTTTTGTGCCATATAAAAAGTCTTCAATTTTAGCATATCTGTTTCTGTGGATGCCTCTTGTGGCAGGTGATTTTCTATCAGTCTGTCCTTCCTTCCCAGCTCTAAGAAGTTTTCTTTGCCATTCATTGTTTTGAAAACTCTGGTCTTGTGAGCAAGAATGGCATTCTTGTGTATGCATTAGTTAAATGCAGTTGTACTAATGATAAAGAAGTACACCTGCGAGAGCTGTGAGGTACAGATGGCTTTCTTGTGAGATATGCAGAGTGAGTTGGACATTTTTAGACCTGTAGTGGTTCTCTTTCCTTAGTCTCTGATCACATCAAATCTGAAATTTAAGAGGATTAAAACTGACAGTAACGTGGACACACGTCTCCATAAAGGTGCAGCTCCTGAGAAAAATGATACTAATTCTTTGCTGTTCTGCATTTTTCTCTGTGAATACGAAGTAAAACCTGATGCTCCTGAGTTACATTGAGGACTGCACAGCCGAACTCCTCAGTTGGTGATTCTAGCCTTTTGAATTAGGATTAGCCCAATCCCTGTTATGTGAGTCTTGGTGATACTGAAATTCATGGGAGCTGGCTGCTGGCAGGGTTCGCTGTCAGGATTCCCCTTGCGGTATGGGCTGGCAAACACATTTTTTCGTTTTCCCAGATGAGGTGGGCAGTGGTTTCTGCCTAACAGCTGGGTGTGACATCTGATCTTTCTGGGGAATGAATGGGTAACGAGGTTGGCTAAGTTTTTGAAAGCATCCTGAGATCCTCCATAAGATGAAGGGTCTGTAGTGTTAGCAATCCATGAAGAGCTGTTCGAAAGCTGGGAGAGGCTACATGCAAGCAGCTAAAAAGTAACAGAAAGTCACATCGTTCTCATATTTTCTTTCCCCACAGGCATGCTATGGGATCCTGAAGGTCCCAGAAGGCAGCTGGTTGTGCAGGACCTGTGCACTTGGCGTTGAGCCTAAGTGTTTGCTGTGTCCTAAGAAAGGTGGAGCCATGAAGCCAACTCGGAGTGGCACCAAGTGGGTCCACGTTAGCTGTGCTCTATGGATTCCAGAGGTAGGTACTGATCCTGTGGGAGTGCTGGGCTGCTGGGGTTCCGGGAGAGATATGTTATAAAAACATAGCTCTGCTTCCTGTGCGTTGCTACAGTGAGCTTAACATACATACGGTACTTCTCAGTAAGACAGTATAAAGGATTTTCAGTAAGGTGTACAGTCTGGCAGGATGATGCATCATCTATAAAGAAATTGCATTACCTTTGTCAACCAAAATTAGGCCTCAGAAAATGAGGCCTTTGTTGCTGGCAAATCTCCTTTAACAAGGAACCAGAGTACTGCTTTATTTTGTGAAGGGAACATTAAAGGTGGATCAGGAAGGTTTAGATGTTGCAGTGAGAGCTTCTCTGGGTTTTCATCCTGCATGATAATTTCAGAATGGTAGGCTTCACCTTGAAACTGTTTTGTTCATGTAGTGAGGAACTGATGTTTTTAAAAAGGAATTGTAACTTTTTTATTTCCTTACAAATTGAGGAACTTGGAACATGCTTGTTTTGCAGAGGAATACAAGGAATTAGATTTCGTTGATAAATCCCTTTCCAGTTAACAGTGTAATGGTCGCTCTGTGGTTTTTAACCTTTTTTTCTTTAAGGTGAGCATTGGAAGCCCGGAAAAAATGGAGCCCATTACAAAGGTTTCTCACATTCCCAGCAGCAGATGGGCACTGGTGTGCAGCCTTTGCAATGAAAAAGTTGGAGCTTCTATACAGGTAATTTAATTGCACACAGATTGGTGTGTTTTGTTTTGTCAGTTTTTAGTAGATACACAAAACTTGTATCTGCCGTAAACTTTCTTTGATTTCCTTTTTGCTACTTTACTTAACTGTATAGAGTGCTGTTAATGTTAGCATGTTCTTACTGTCTAGTCAGATTTGAATAATAGCCAAGACATTTATCTGCTAGTCCCTATTTAGTGACTTATAAGACAAGTTGGATATTTTAGTGGGAGTTGTGTGTAAAGCAGTTGGTTTTACACCAACAGCTCCCATTCTTGTGCCAGCGCCAGTTTGTCTCACTGCGTACTTCTGAAATTCTCTCTGCAGTTTCAGTTGCATTTGCGTTCAGCCTTTCTCACCATAGCCTGTGAACTGCGGGTGTTAAATGATCTGCACCAGGGTATTTCAGACCAGGCAGTGTCAGTGCATGTGCATATTTATGTTCTGTTGCTGCCTGTAAAGCACTTGCATATCCTCTGCAGTGGAAGATAACTCAGAAATGTTGAATAATCATTTTAAGAACATTTTACGAATCATTTAAAAATTAGATTGTGAAAACATATTGCCGAGCCCCAGGGTTTTGAAAGAGGAGATAATAGGTTTCTTGAAACACAAGACAAAACTTTGACCTGGGTTACTCACTACCAAATGATGGGAGAGCATGAAGACAGGTGACACACTCTGAAGAAGTAGAGCTCTGTCCGTTGTGTTGTGGCTGGCCTCATGTTGCAGGATCTAGGATGATCAGACCAACATTAAGACACAAAAGTCCTGCTCTGCTTTAAAATTAGGTTTTATCCATTTCCTTTTTCCCTTCTGCTCTGTTTGATGAGGTCGCCAGCAAAAGCTGTAAACCAGCACTGCAGCAGTAGTTTCAGTGCAATGTATCAGTATGTTCCCGTATAAGGAATGTATAAAATACTAAACGTTAAGTTAATAAATCTGTCCACAGCATATAAATTTGTGATTGTAGTACCTCCTTGCAGAGCTGCCGCTTCCTCTTGGCCGCTCTTACTTTGTGGAAGCTGTTTTGTCCATTCTGTGGGGTAACTTGTGGTAATTTAAGTTGAATGCTTGAGTGTTTACATACGTCGGTGTGGTGCAGAGGCGGGTGTCCTTCCATATTTCTTCTCCCTTTGTAGTGGTGACACAGGAGGACAGGCAGACATGACAGCTGCCACTTCAGACAGCTCTGTATTTGAAATTATGGGGAAAACTGGCAGTTGTGCCTGACATCTTACAGCAGTTGTGTAAATCTTTGGTATCGTTAAAGCTGGCAGTGAGAAATACATAGATTTGTGTTGTGGAGAAGAATATTACAGAGTGACTGCAGTGGAGAGGAAGTAGCATTAACTGGAGAAACCAGGGGAGATGGGATTCTTCAGAGATGTTGGGAGATAGGCACAGCAAACAGAAATGCTTGCAGCTGGAGTGTGTGTGAGGCTGGGCATGGTGCAACAGCAACAAGCTGGGAAAACTGCGACTGTGTATTCTCCCAGATTCAGCAGATTTCCTTCTCATGAGACAGGCTTCCCCTGTTCTCTCAGTAAAACATCAGCCACACTGAGCTAATTATTCTGAATAGGAGAAGCTTGGAAAGCGTGGCTGGTGTACTCACCTGGACCATGTGGTGTTCCAGCAGGGCTGCTTTTGCTCTGCCTGTTGGTAACAGGAAAGAGCAAAAGATGGGTTGGTATTTTTTAATGCCTTTTATATGTTGATTTTATTAAGGAATGTTCATTTGAAACTTCTGCAGTTTAAATTCTGCTGTACCTTTGTATACCATCTGGTTGCTGAGTGAACCTGAGCAGGAAAATCTAGGAGAGAAAGATATTTGGCTTTTTTACAAAACACTCTATACATCCTTGAGTAGTGCATTTATTTCTCTTTAAGGTTAGATGACTTGGGTTAAGCATAGTTTTGTTTCCTCCTAGTTAATAGCACCAATGTTCATTTCCACTCTAAATTCTCTTCACTGGAAGCTGAGGTGTGAGTCGATACAACTGCATATGTATGCCTGTGGGTATATACATACACATATATATTTAAACCTTTCAGTTTGTGGCTGGTGATAGCTATGACAGCAGTTTGCAAGAGGAAGTTACATATAAATGAAGTGCTAGATCAGCTTAACTAGTGCCTATCACACCATGATGGCTGGGCTCACAGGGAGGGAAGAAAAAGGACGGAAAATGGAATTTCCTGTTCTCCTCATGTCCCAGGTGAAACAAAGGCTGCAGTCAGTGAAGTAGTGATTGACAGCAATTTAATATTTGACATTATAAAATTGGGATAATGGGAAGAAAATTGCCCTTGGTTGAGGCCTTTTGGGCAGCACAGTCCCAGTGCTGGGAAAGACTTTTAATTAAAAGTATCAGACTGGCCTGGAGCTCCAGAGGTGGTTTTTCCTCTCTCTTGCTGGCACAGCCAAAGTGGAATGATTTCCTTTGTGTAACGCTGCCTTACACACATGGCGCAGTGCCGGTGAGAACGTGAATCTCGTGTATTTCCTGGTTATTGAATAGGGCGAGGGAGGGGTTAACCACTTCTGTCCCACCGGGCCACTTCGTCCTTAGCTGGCCTGAAAGCACAAAATCTTAAACCTAATTAAGAGAGAGCAAGAAACTACATGCAGCTTAGAGGCAGAACACGGTTAAAGGGTTATTCTTCCAAAGCAGTCCTGGCTGCATCAATAGTTTTAGGCAGTGTGGCTTCTTAAATTTGTATTTGATTAATTTTAATTTAATTTGTGCAGTGTTCAGTGAAGAACTGCAGAACAGCCTTTCATGTTACCTGTGCATTCGACCATGGCTTGGAAATGAAGACCATCCTGGCAGAGAATGATGAGGTGAAGTTTAAGTCATACTGTCCCAAGCACAGTTCCACCAAGAAAGTGGATGAGGAGACTTTCAGTGAAAGCCCAGGTCGGGAGAATGGGAATGGGATTCAGGACAGCTCTCTTCCCACCCACATGGACCCTTTCCACAGCATAGCTCAAAACCAGGAGGAGGCCCACAGAGTCAGCCTCCGCAAACAGAAACTCCAGCAGCTGGAGGATGAGTTCTATACCTTTGTTGAGTCTGTAGAAGTGGCTAAAGTGCTGCAGCTGCCAGAGGAGTTGGTGGAATTCCTTTACCAGTACTGGAAGCTGAAGAGAAAAGCCAACTTCAACAAGCCTTTGATTACTCCAAAGAAGGATGAAGAGGACAATCTGGCCAAACGAGAACAGGATGTTCTGTTCAGAAGACTGCAGCTCTTTACGCACCTCCGGCAGGATCTAGAGCGGGTAAGGCATAGCACTGCCTGCACATGCTTAAGCAGCATTGCCCTTCATTAGCCAGGTTTCTAAAGTACGCTTTCAGTTACTGCTCTTGCACACAGTACTTCATGCTGTGTCCTCACGCAAAGTGGTATTGTCAGGGAAGACCATGAACACTAAATGTCTATGGAGCGCACCAGTTACCCATTCCAAACAGAGGGTTAGTTCAGAGGCCAGCAGGTCTCGGTAGTGGTATCCAGTCTCCCTATAAGCACTGGATTGTTGTAGTTCCATGTACCTGGAGCTTTGCTAGCCTTTAAGGGTTTTCTCTGCTCCTTTCATCTGGTGCACAAGGAGGAAAAGATTATGAAACTTATTTTGATTTGAGCAGATCTGTGTTATCATTGAGCATAGCATTGAACACATACAGACACTGGACTGTCTGCGTAGTAGGTTTGGGAGGCGTGTGATACAGCACTCCAGTTTTGAATATTTAAAGAGCAGTTTGGTGTTTTAAGTACATCTGATCTTGTAATGACCTGAATTCCTTCCTCTTGGGGTTTTTTGGGTTAACTAGCAGAGTTGAAGATCGGATCAGTTTAAGTTTAGAGACAGAGTGCTGAAATAATTCCAGCTTTTCGTGTCCATACAGTACGTGGCTCATGCAGGCCTTGTACAGGACCTGGCTGAGGGGCTCCTAACTCAGCCAGTAACATGTGGGTGAACTGGAGCCTTTCTTCCAGAATAATACCTAGCTTTTAAATCAGGACAGTGAGTGTTTTTGTGCATCTACTGCATTCTTTGTAAAGCATCCCAGTGGTTAACTACTCTTCTAAGGAATCATTGCAGTTTTACTTGGAAGCTTTTTCTGTAGTTTCAACTAGAAATGACCCATCCAACTACAAATGGCCCATGATCCTTCTCTAGTTTGGTGAGATGGCATCTCTTGTTTCTGCTGCGTGCTCATGGTTTCTTTTTATGTTCTCTTTGATCAGCTAAATAAGTTGAGGTCGTCACTGTTCTCTGGATCTTAAATAGTTCTGTAGGTATACTTTCCATTTTTAAGTACCATGTCAAAACAGGGTACATCGTTCCAGTAATATTTTACTACTCCATTGTTCCTACTGATCTTAATTGAAGTTATCTTGGACATACAGAAAAAAAAGCCTAAGTTTTTTCTCCTCTTCAAGATAATCAAGTTACCCAACTTTATGAGTGACATTAGTGACAGTGTCATCTGTCTAGAAACAGTCTGAAATCACATCATCCAGTTTATGGAAGAGGTACTTTGATGGACATGATGCATTTGTTGTGCAGCTGGGATCAAACAAGGCAAAGAACAAAAGGCCAGGGACTGTCTCAGAAAGGGGACCAGCCAGACAAATCCTTGCTAATTGAGATCCACAGAGTAATGACAGTTAAACATACTGGCTCTCATGGGACTGGGACCGTTAGACAGAGCAGGACCTCAGCACGCAATGTCACACATATTCAGTGTCTCCTCCTCAGTGACTGTGAGAGCAGCCTACAAGGCTGTAATGCGCAGGGTACCACACCGCTTGTGGCTGCACCAGGCTGAGCGAGGAGCCTTGGCAACACCCACATGGACCTCTCAGCAATTTCTTCCACTGGGAGAGAAGGAATTAATGAGCTCTAGGAGAATAATCTCTCAATTAAATGGTATTTAAGACTCTTCTGTAAGAAATATGTTCAAGAAGGTTAAAATACAGATAACTAACTAACTTGTTTAAATGGTATATAGTCCTTAAACTGAATTAAGTTGAAGAGCAGATTGACAACATTATAGAAACACAATTCCTGTAAAACTCACCACTTGTTGTCTTCTAGGTGCGTAATCTCACCTACATGGTCACCCGAAGGGAAAAAATCAAGAGATCTGTTTGTAAAGTTCAAGAACAGATATTTAGTATCTACGCAAAGCAGCTGGAACAAGAAAGAGTTTCAGGTATGCTTCAGTGTTGTCTTTTTCACCTAAGACCACAGGTACAAGCGTTGAAGGGTTTGGCTACAGGCTAGTACCTAATTTTGAAGGACAGTCAGGACCACATTTATTCTCATTAATATCTTGTGTAGTCCACCATGCTTCAGCGGACTGAGAGAGATGTGGGTTTGTGGAGCAGTAATAGTGGGCACATTGCTATAGGAACTGGTAAGTCTATGCTCTTGTCCAAGGGGCGCTGAGTGGCTCATGCCTTCAGCTTCTGTTTGGTGTGATTCTTCAATGACTTTGTGACAGGAAGATGTGACTTAGGTACCATGTGGTACCTCCTAAGTCTATGGTTTATTAGTGCCACTACATTAGTGTTCAGCATGTGCTGCTTTGCATCACAGATGGCTGTTAAAAGAAGTCAGTTTTGAAAAGGTAGCACTCTGCTTTTAAAACAAGATGTTGTTTTTTTCTCATTGCCTTTTCTCAGAAAGATTAATATCCTCAAAGTTAACTGCATTAACTAGATTATTATTAAAGTATTCAGTAATAATAAATCACGTTTTAGGCAGAACCAGTCAGATTCACTTGCTGGTTGCTTCCCTGCCCTGGAGTCTGTCTTAGTGGCTACAGTAGTGCTAGGATTTACATTTGCTAGAAGTGTAATTGGATGCAGCACAGCTACAGGAATGCAAACTACACCATCACTATGTTGTGAAGCCAAGACGTAGCCATATAACTGTGGCCAAATACCCATTGATTGTCAAAGAACACACCAGGTTCTGGGAAGAACAGCATTAAAATGGGTATATTCAGAAGTGGGATTTACCCAGACGTGGAATTCCTTGACTTTAACTTACTTTGTTTACATGTAGGTGTGCCTTCCTCATTCTCTTCCATGGACAACACAGTGCTGTTCAACAGTCCACCTTTGGGCCCCAGCGCCCCTAAGATAGAGGATCTGAAATGGCATTCTGCATTCTTCAGGAAACAGATGGGCACGTCCCTAACTCATTCCTTGAAAAAATCACACAAGAGGGACAGAGTAAGGGAGAGCTCGGGGAATGACAGCAAAGCCATTCTGAGGCAGCCCAGCCAAAAGGAGGGCAGTGCATCTCCAGGGAGCTTTTTACATTTCGACAAGACCTTTGCAGAAACACGGATTGCATCAGCACAGCAGAAAAATGGCATAGTTATACCAGACCACAGAAAAAGCAGAGACAATCGTCCACAGCGCGAGGTGACCAAGGCGGAACTAAAAGAAAAGACTTCTAAACACAACCACAAACCACTGAGACCTACAGAACTCTCTCAGAGGCAATCAGAAAATAAAAGGGCTGTGAACCACTCCAGTGGTAGGTCAGCACCTGGCACGCGGAGGGATATAGTGCCTAAATGCAATGGAGGTCTTGTGAAAGTAAACTCTAATCAGACAGCAGCAGTTCAAGTGCCTACGACACCCACGAGCCCCGTGAAAAACTGGGGCGGATTCCGAATTCCAAAGAAGGGGGAAAGGCAGCAGCAGGGTGAGAGCCCAGAGCAGACCTGCCGCCAGAACTCCAGCTACCCCTACTTGGGCAGAGTTTCCCCAAAGGACAGGGCAAAACGCAAGCTCAAGCCCGACAGCGAGAATGATGGGTATATTCCTGATGCTGAAATGAGTGACTCGGAGACTGAAGTGGCTGAAAAGAAGTGCCGTCAGCAGAGGCTCGGTCCAAACAACACTATCAGCAGAAGGACAGACATTATCAGGAGAAGCATCCTGGCATCCTGACTGGACACAGGGACACAAGCCAACTCCACGTTATTTATTGGTTTGAAAGAGCAGAGTTCTTAGACCTGGATATAGACTGATGATAACCTATTATTCCTGAGCTATATAAACATGTTTACATGCACTTAAACCTGTTTTTTCCCGTCTCATTTTGTGAGAAGTTTGAATCTCCTTTATTTGCAATTATCCTGAGTAAGCAGAGGAATGATGTCACTACTAAGATGGGATTTGTGATGAACACTAAAATAAGTCACAGAAACCTTTTAAAAGAAGCTAGGGTGGTTAGGGGCAGTAGGCTGCATTCATCCCTTTTAGCTAGAAAGCACTGATAAAATTTTACTCCCTTCCCCTGCCTTCTGGAAAAGCACAAGCTCTTGATTTATAACTAGCGTGTACTGAATGGAAGATGGTTGTTTAACCATACTGCACTGCTAAATATCTCATTACAAATGGTCACTTACCTTGGACAGTGGTAGTCTTTCTCCTTTCTTTGCAGATGTTTCCTGTTGCATTCAGGTTCAGTAGAGGTGGCAGCTCAAACCTGTCTAAAAGCTCCAGAGTTTACATGTACATATACCTATGAGGTGACCAGATTTAACCATGATGTTATGCTGGAGGAGGAAGGGACTGGTCAGGGCTGTAGCTGCATTACACTGCAGCAGCTGGGAAAGACTCAGACTGAGCATTGAGGACACTCTCAAAATGGCTCCTTTCTGAGAAGGGAAGGGGCGGGGGGGAAGCTTGTGGGTTACAGCACCCCATGAAATAACCCACCACCGTTTAGGCAGTCACCTGCCTCTGTGAGTATGGTGATGTATGGTGACAACTCCAGAGAGAAAATTCCAAGGCACTAATTGGTAGGATTTCCCAACGCCCACTGCAAATGCACTAATGATATGTACTGGGAAAGCCAGGCTTAGGACACTAAAGGGTTGCTTTAAAATGGAAATGAATATATATTTTTAAATAGAATAAAATGGAAAGGCAATAAATTGTGATTAGTTCTTTACAGTCAGATGAAGAAAAACTTTCATTCTATTCTGGATTAGATTTCATGGAAGAGGGATCTCCTATTCTGGTTGTATACTTTTTTAGTAATTGCAAATGGCAATAACTAGTAAGCTAGGAGCAATAATATGAACAGATCATTAGGGTACTGTTGGGCCAAGTAGAATGCACATCTAACAGTAGAGTGTTAGGAGCCTCCAAGTTCTGGAATTCTGCATAGCTGTAAGTCAGGTATGTACTGGTGAAAAAGCTGAAGCAGCAGTGTGGTACACAAAGCCAGGCATGAAGAAACCCGTCCTTTCCTATCTTCCTACTCCTAGTCTGCTCTTACATCCCCTCACTTTTTAGTGTTAGACCCTTGCCCCTTGAGTAGGGGACATTTAAAGCCCAGCAGAACTTTGCCATAACTGAGTCTTCCAGAGGATTCAATCATACAAGGCTTATTAACACCCTGTCTTGCTTTGCAGGTTATCACTTAATGAAGTATTTCAACTGAACGTATCCCTATTAATAGTTTCACAGCTCCAGTCTTATGCTATAGAGGGAGGGGGATTGTGCATAAGATAGTGTACTTTTAAAACAGACTGCTGGTCCTAAGAAGTTAGATTAATGTTAGCACTTCCAGAGGTGAAAGGCAGACAGGGCACTGGAGAATCTGAAGTTACGGAGTTATTCTTGGGATGTGTTAAAGGTACTTGATTGACCGTCACCAGACAGACAACAGGTGAATGCAGGTAGGTTCTGCTCAACATGCAGCAAGGTTTTCCAAACAGGCACTGTGCTTTTCTGTAATAATGAAGCTTGTAACCATATAGGGAATAGTTTGTTAAGCCATAGGAGGAGTTTAAATTTTGATGCTTAAGTAAACATTTAACCTCGCACCAGATTGAAGGAGTTACCTTGTTAATTTGCACTATGATGAACGCTAAGGTTGTGCAGAGTTAATGCCTTACCTGTTCTGCTCCCTGCTGTTTAGGTTAATAAGCTTTCTAACTTTTGAAGTTAAATTGAACCAAAACCAAAAACCTGTAGAACTGCAGGATGCTCAGCTCTGTAGGTTAGGTTTGTCCCCCATGCTTCGCTGTCAGCAGAGGAGGTGTTGGAAGTACAGCAGTGAGAGTACAAACCTGCTCTGTCTTTTATTGTGATAGAACCATTTGCTGCATTTCTGTTTTTATAAGCATTTCCTTCCCTTGTGCAGACTGACCAACAGATATTTGACTATGATTGGTGTATTCTGTCCAACTGTAGGTTAGTTGAATGTCTGTAAAGTTGCCTGGAATGCCATTTATTAGGCTGCAGACTCACACAGACCTAAATGAAGGGTTATCCATGTTGTGTGTAAATCTTAATTTCAGAGATTTGAGAAAATTTGTCATTACATTTGTAAAATCTTGTACAGAAGATTTTTCACTATGTGCCTAGCTTCGGTGTCCGTTCAGCTGAAATTAAGTAAGAAAGGTGCATGAAGAGAAACAGATAGAAATAAAAAGTATATGTAGAGATGACTATTTTATATTACATGGCCCAATCTGTATTTATTTTCTCCCTTTTTTGAAGTATTTATAAAGACCTAGTTGAAAACAGCTGTTATTTTTTGTTAGACTATTCAGTAGACTTGTGCCTTTTTGTCTGTATGTGAATAAATGCTGTACATTTTTGCAGTATCCTTGCCCAGTGTTTTAGAATTCACAGTAGTTGTTTTTGGGTTTTTACATAAAGGCTTCACTGCAATGATATGAAAATCCTTTCATGGTTAAAGCCAGCATTTAATTTGGATTATTAGTTATTAAAATGCAAAGAAAGGTGGTGGGTTTTTTTAGGAGGAGTAAGGAGTTTTGTTACTAGCAGCTGTGCTTATTCCATCAACAGAAAATTGCCTGACTTTTCCTTGAGATCCTCAAAGAGATGTTGCTTAACTCAGATAGTTCAGTTGTTGATGTCTGATGTCCTTCCAACATCCATCATCTTCATACGTATCCCACTGAAGAAGAACCTGAAGTTTATGACCTGGAGCTCTTCAGGATTATATGCTGAATGTACATTCACTCTACAAACTGCTTCTAGTCAAGCTTAACACCAACAGAATGTTTGCTGCTGCAGCAGGATCTTGAGGAGACAAAGCATGCAGGGCTTCCTCTAAACTCAAGCATGGAACAGACTTACAGCAGAGCAAGCAAAGGGGAAGACTGCAAAGGTGTATGTCTAGCAATACATCCTGAAAAACAGCTGTGGGCAGGTAATTTTTCTCAGATCTGTGCTTGTATCACGTGCACTTCCATGTCACTCACAGGCACTGCGAGTGGCACCCCTCAACACATGTCACAGATGAGGATTAAAGAATGACTCCGCGAGGGGTTACTAGCACAAGCTTATAAAGGTGTGGATAAGAGTCTGAAAGAGGTTCTTGCAGCTGCTGATTAGATACTGCTGACAGCAGCCTTTCTGAAAGGCACTGCGCTGCTGGGGTGACACAGGTAAGGTTGGGACAGGGCTGAGGACAGGCTGTGGCTTGACGCAGGAAGGTACAAGGCATTTGGGAATACCCAAAATGAAACTTGTATTAACCTTCAGTTTATCGTCTCACCTGTCCAACTATTTCCATAAAAAATTTTCTTAAACATAGTCAAGAATAAAATTTTACTCAAGGGAAACATTAACATCACACTAGAGAATCTTTAAAATGCTTAGAAACTGGTGTTGGGTGGGAAAGGAAGGTAGGGGAAACAAACTTTACTGACTGACAATATAGATAGAAACAAATGTGAAAGAACCAAGACAGATACCACACAATTCCCGGAAACAATCTAGTATCATAAGGGAAAGAGCAGGACTTCCCTAATAAGGAAACCTCAAATTTTAATTGCCTCAGAAGGTGTCTTTCCAAATCCAGCTTGTGAGCCACATGCCAGCAGCCTCCTCTAGATCCTGAACAGAAATGAGAGGTGGTGGTGGCTGGATGACCAGCTTCACTTGGCCACAGTCCCTTTTGTGGTTCGGACAGAGGTATTTGGTCAGTTTTTAGCTTCTTAGAGGGCTTGGGGGGGGGGGGACACAATCTTTTTTTCTTGTGTCCTCTGCTGTAATTCCTCTCCTGCTCCTTATCTTGACTGTTAAGGGCTTGTGTCATCACTGCAGTTTGTAGTTTGGCAAGTAACCATTACACAAGAGCTAGACCACAAGTTGCAATGAACACACCCGTAACTAAAAGGGAATCAAACATTCCTGTTCTTCAAGGAACAAACACACAAATAATGTTGCTCAAAAACTTACCTGCCATTTTGAGCTGCGTTTCATTTCCCAGCTAGAACCTCTATTGAAGGTGTGATGGGATGAACAACTCAAACAAAACCTTACAAGTGGGCTGTCATCATTTCAGATGTGTATTCTGCAAACGGAAAAAAGGTGATTGGTACTTAACTCCCTTTGTATCACACAGACGGTTGATTGATGACAGTCCCACCGCAACAGACATTTGGAGTTTCCAAACTGTCCATGTTGCTTTGAAAAATCTTGGAAGTCTTTAACAGAATTACAGATTGCAGTTGATACCCGTACAGGTACCAAACTGAGAACGCACTAGGACAGAAATGTGTACAACTGCAGGACAAGGTGACTTTCTCTGTGGAAAGTAGAAATTCTTCTTGAGGTTGCATCCATTTTCCAGGCTGTACTGGAACAGCAGGTTTTCAGGAGGTGGCACCAACTCGTACCTCCATGTGATTAACAATCTGGGTTTGTCCTCTAAAATGTGAATGGTGAAGATCCACTGTGACAGATGTATGGGTTTATTAGTCAAAAAAAAACAGCTTTCCTGAAGCACTGGGTAAGCATTATCCACCAACTGAATTAGAAGTTACAAACCAGAATTACACTCTTCACATTTAAGAGGAAAGAACAAGAAACTACATTACTTCAAAGTCAGTTAGCACCAATCAAATGTTTATAATATATGCTGAAAGAGAAAACAGAGTTCAGCCCTCATTTTAGAATGTTCTTTATGAAGTTTCTCAACTATCAAAGAAAAACGTGTGCAAGAGAATTACCACATACTGGCATTTCTAGATTTTAAACACACCGCTTCAGAATGCACAGAAGCTGGATGACTTCACCAGCTTTGTGCTAATTGAAGTAACAGAGCACTCAAGTTCCCAGACAGACAAACAAGGAACAAGTGTAAAATAGTATTAGAAAGAAAAAGCACAACTGAAGAAAGATACAGTCTGAACAGCATTTTATTTACAACTTTTTCAAAGAGGCATAAAACCAAACTGAACCAAAATCTTAAAACTGGAAGGGAGGCATTTCGCAGCTACATTTAAGTCCTTTAAATGACATTTTGTGGTCTTCTTCCAATCTTTAGTATGCCTAGAGAATAAGGTATCTTGATCCACCGTTTTCTTACCTAAATAAACTAGGAAATGTTTATTTAAACATTTAGATAAAGCATTAAGAATGGTTTAGATCTAGATCTAATCATTTAGATTAAACATTAGAACTTAAAATCTAAGTTTTACAAGCCTTGCTATGCATTTGGGTGCCTCTTCGAAGGAGGGACATTACACAGGCCTCCTGCCCAAGTTGGGGCACATGTCCTACCTTACCATCGGGGCAGAATGGTGGGCACTTGTTAGAAAGCAAAGGTCACAGCTCCCATGGAGGGTCTCTAATATCTGCGCTGGTGGTAGCAGATGCCCTTACTCAGAGCACCTGCAGTGCAGATCTCAGGTTGCAGATGTCTCAAGCTTTCCCAAGGAGCAGAGACAGGCTGGGGAATGAATTTAAACTGAAAAGAGGATAGATGTAGATTACATATTATGAAAAAAAATCTTCACTATGAGGGTAATGAGGCACTGGCACAGGTTGCCCAGGGAAGCTGTGGCTGCCCCATCCCTGGCAGTGCTCAAGGCCAGGCTGGAAGGGATTTGGAGCAACCTGATTTAGTGGAAGGTGACCCTGCCCATGGCAGGGAGTTGGAACAAGATAGCTTTTAAGTTCTCTTCCAACCCTAATTATTCTATGATAACTATACTTCTTCAATATGAAGTTTCTCCATCAGTCTTCTTACTTCCAACATGGTGTGAAGAAACAATGCAAGGTGTTTACGTATCTTCCACCTCCTTCAGAGAAGCAGCTTTTTTCTTCTGTGTTGTTATGAGGCTGAGCTGTAACTACAAACAAACAGATAGATTTGTACAAAAGTTTTTGTAAGATCAATATATCAATATATCTTCAATTTGGAAGGTGTCATGAAGGAGAGGGAACAAGTACAGGTAAGTGGGCATTTGGGGAAAGCAGCTGAATTTGCAATGCACTCATAGATGACTACTGCTTTTGCTTTATTTGAGATCCCAAAGACTTCAAGATGATCAAAGATTAGGAAAAGTACACTTTCAATACATCTATATAGAATACACAAAGTTTAAACCTATGCAAGCATTAGCCTGTATTTATTATGTTTCTTACTGAATTACTATCCTTAATGATTGCTATTACTAATAAGCTAGAATTACTATTAATAATAAGCTAAGATTTGTAGTCACTGAACTACCCACAATAAAAATGTAATTTGTAGACTCCCTAGTAGTCCAGCTCTAGCCTACACTGGATCTAACTTTACAGGTAAGCTGGATACTGTAATGAGAACATGCAATTAAGTCAGAATGTAATCCTCAACTGACAGGTTCAGAATACAGAGAGGATCTGCCATTCTGAATCTCAGGAAGAACACACATGACCGTTTAGTCTTACGAGAGCTAAAAGAGAACAAACACCTCCTTTCTTCAGATCCAAAAGAGCGGACAGGCTTTTTAGCTGTACTCCTGGAGACCTCTTTTATACTGGGGGGGGGGAGGCAGGGCAGTCAGGGAAAAAGAAAGGAGCTTGGCCTGACAGCAGGCAGCAGTAACCTCTGCCAAGCCTGAAGAGGGCAAGGCAGTTCTGAAGACTGGTAGCAAGATCCAGACAATTTGGCTGCTAAACATCTTACAAATCTCTTTGTTACCTTTCAGAAGGAGACTGCTAAGGAACAGTTAATTATCAAGGTTTTCAGGAACAGCAAGATCTCTTCCTATATTGGTAATGAGGCCAGGGATTTACTCCCTTAAAAGGTGACATGACCCTGGTCTATAAGGGAAGATAGCACCTCAGAAGTATCACTCCTGAATGGATTCATATAACAAACAGGAGGTAAAACAAAATAAATCAGTCTTTCAAAATAAATCATCACGAGTTGACCCTGTCATGACAGAGAACATCTACAGCCAGTAAACACAGCTGAAGTTATGACAGCTTGGCAGATACTTGCTGCTGTTACAGAAAATTTGCCTTTTGTCCTAACTAGACTATTTGGGTATACCAAGCATATTCTGTCTCCAACTCACATGGGTTTCCCTTCCCTTAAAAGGCTGTAATTTGCAAATGAGTTTCCTAAGTCACTGTAAAAAATAACAAACCAGGAGGCAGAAAGACCACTTTTACTTAATAGGAGATCAACCTGAATCACAAGTTTGCTTGGCATATAACTGAGCCCCTTGTGGGATTTGCTTCAAGTATAGCTTGAATAGCATGGAAAAAGAATGCTGAATGTGGAAAACCCCACCAAATGTCCAGCAGAGGAAATACAGAATTGTAGTATCATGAGGTTTAGATAAAGACCAAAGGTTCTCTCTGAGGAAAGGAAGACTTTTCCTGCCAATATTCCTAATATCTAGAAATACTGACCCATATTGCTCAAAGCAGAGTTGTAAGAGATCTGGAAAAAGAAGGCAGCAACAATTCAGCTCATTAAGTGATGCCACAAGGAGAATGTGGGCATATAAACAGCCCTAACAGACATATCTTGTTTGAAGTTTTCAGAATTACTGAAACATGGACTAGGCATGTTCACTATGGCAGTGAGATACATAGAACACCCCCTTTCTTCTCCTGGCATAGAAAAAAACAAGTCTTTTCTAGTTGGTCTGCACAATTTTCAGTATTTCTGACATTGCAAGATCTCTTGCACTTATTGAAGGTAGCTGACGCTGACTGCAGTGAGGTGTACTCCTCTAACAATCTTTGGGGCCACAGCTACTGGAGACTACTAATGGAAATGCAGGTGCACAGATAACTCTGAAGTTTTACATGACGTAGAAGAAGGTACTCAAGGCTGCAATCTGATGAACACTGAACTTGTCAGCCTGCAACTATTTCACTTTTTTTCCATACACTCTTTGTGCAGCCAATGAATTAGACCATTGAACTTATCTGGCTGAAAAGAAGCAGGGAATTACCACAAAACAGCTATGCTGCCTTCCGATTTTTATAAAGGCAGTTCTGTAGCCATCAACTCAAGGCATGCTTTGCTTTATATCGGACTCCCAAGAGACAAGTGTAGGGATCAGTGCAACATTTGCTCTTCAGCATGTGAAGCCATTGTCTGTGACTGCTGCAGTAGGTAAGCCTGCTTTATGTAAGCAGGAACTGGGTTATTTGTGGAAGGTTTTATTCCTCATTGTTAACTTGCTCCTATTTCTGAAGACGGAAGTGATCATACACCTTCATTCACACATTTTGAACCACACAGGTTTAATTTGAAACAAACTGGTTTCCATAAACAAATTATACTGTCACTTCAGCATCCTATCAGAAGGTGGCATTTAATTGAATATACATCAGTTCTGCAATGATGCACCCAAAACACAAGCTTGTTGTTAAAACTGTGTAAGTAAGAATGCACATAAACGATCATGTCTCCTTCAGGAATAATACAAAGCAGTTATTTTTGTAATATTAAGTGGGAAGATTTAATGCACCTAGGTAACACAGTGTTTGTTAGTTCTGTACCTTTTGAGTACCTTTGCCGTAGCTGCTCTCTGTTCTACCTGGGTTAGACGCCTTTGAAGCCTATTGATGTATTCTCGATAATCCCTCATTAATTTTTCATCCTGTGGAATTGAAATATCTCATTACAAATGCAAAGTTCTTTTTATGGGAGCTATACATACTGCAGTGAAAAAGCTTAGAACAAGAGTAACCTTGTAAGTGGAACTGTTCACCACTTACAAGACTTAAGACATATAGCTGACACATTATATAAAGAATTTCCAGCCCAAGTATCATATCCTATGACTTTTCTAAACACAGTGATCTGCAGAGGAAGTTTTACTCACACCATCATCTTGAAGTAAGATGCATAAAAGCTGACATTTTAATCCAGCTAATTTAAATTCATGGTATCTTAACGTGTTTAATTTAGCTATCCTTCAACTATACTTGAAGGGACAAAGACTACACTAGGTAATATGAATGAGATAATAAACTTGCTACAGATCTGTTATCTTCAGCAAAGGGTCTATATAAAGTCTTTCAAAACTATATTTTACTTAGAAAAATCTGTTCTTGCATCAGCCCCATTTTTCTTCTCTAAATAATCTAGCATTACAAAAAACAAGACTGGAGGACTTACCCTGATTAGAACTGCATGTTATCCCAGATTTATGAGGCTGACAGGAGAGCTGTTTTCTAAAGTGGCCATTAATTATTGAACAATGCAATTCCAAAACAACCCTGCCATTAATCTTTAATGGATACCGCTATATACATATATGCACATGCAGTGTAAATTCTACTATACACATAATATGCTGAGAATGGGGTATCTGTGCGTATACTTCATTATCCGTAACACAGTGCCTTCTCCTCTGTAGAGGTATGTGTGCATAGACAGGCACAAGTGACTTCAGAGGTATTTCCTGTGCTGTCTAAAACTGCTAGATTATGAACCTTGAAAGATGATTTCTCTTTATCTTTCCTTGTAATTTGAGAGTAAAGGTCATTTGTCCTCCTGGCATTTCAACATGTCAGTTGGCAGAAACATCAGGGGTTTCCTGTTATGACTACTGTCAAAAATCCCTAGTTTTTAATAAGCCAGCAACACAGCTCACCTCGATAGGTTTCTGTTATGATCCTAATGTTCATGCACCAGCTTGCAACTGAAAGTAGTTGTTGTATCAGTCAATCTTACCTCAGTTGCCTTTTCATTTGCAATTTCCAGTTGAGAAATGAGCTCCTGGTTACAAGTTTTTTGTTGACTTAGCTCTCTTCTATTAATCAAAAGTAAAGATGTTGATTAACACACATTAGTGCATCAGTTATGGGAATATAATTTCACATGTTACTTTCTTGCAGTTTAGGGCTTAGGGTATATTTCTAATTACAGCATTGCTCTTAAAACATTGATTTCAAAAGCACTACATATCTAGAACTGCTTCATGATGTGATTCAAAACTATAATGCCAGAGGAATGGGATGTATTCAATAGGACTATGTCAAGAGCATCTGACATTTTACTTTTTCTTTACTGAATCTTATTTTGAAAGAACATAACCAAATATATTGTAAATATAAGGTACGTTACTGAAGAGCATCCAATATTTAGAGTAACATGCTAATTACCGTCCTATAAGCGGACCTCAGCATGGACATTATTGAAGGTGGCCTGCCTGCCTCACATTGAACACATATTGAAAGAAACCAGTTTAACCATGTCCACATAAGGAAATATGATGGCTACTGAGCCAGTTGAGTCATTCTGATTGTTAACCCTCCCCCAGTCATGAGACTTTAAAATAACAATTGAGCAGTAACCCCAACTGCTAAATAATCACATCAAGCCCTGCTCCATATTGTTTTTATTATGTGCGTAGGAAACAAAAGGTGAGCTTTTAGCATTTTGGCAGAGAGGTGATAAATTCGCCAGCTGTATCAAGTACGTTCTGCAAAGCTCTCATGTGACATATATGTCATGTACCAGCTGTTTTTTCAGTTGAATTATACTATGCTTCAGTTACTCTTAGTAATTATGAATTTTGTATACTTCCAGTACCTGCAGCTGTCTCTCGTCCTGTTAATTTTTTTCTTTAAATGAACACCTTAAAATAAACAGCTATAGCTGCCAAACATTACAGAAATGTAGCCAAGAATAATGTTTTAGAAATGGAAGAAACTCCTTCATCTCAAGATGCTGTGCACAACTCAGTGTACCCTACAGGATGTCGGGAGGAGGAGAAGGCAGTCCTGGCCAGCACTTCATGCACAGGCACCAAAAAAGGTCATCCTTCAGAGACAAATTCTTTTCAATTATGGAAGAGATAATACTGGGAACTCCAAAACCCACACACACCTACTGCTGAGTCATGGACTAAATGTGAACAGAAATGTTTCACAAGCAGAAAGTGGAACAAAACCACCCTAGATAGCTGCAAAGATGACTTAAGGTAAGCAAAAGATTGATTTAAATTTAAAAGCAATATGGCAAGGATTCCCTTTTTGTAAGTACTGACAATCATAATTTAAATGAAAATAAAAAGAACTCCAAAGCCGTTCAGTATAGTTGGTTCAAACATAATGGATTCATGTTACCCCAAATACTTTGATTTTTCCCCAAAAATAGTTGTATCTTACAGCTAGAGAACAGTGGCACATGGGTGAGATTGTTACTTTACGGATTTACTCATACCATGTACTAGTACTCAATTTTATTACTTTTTATTAAAGAGTTAAGATTTCAGAAGCGTCTCAAATGCTTTGTTACATGGAATTAACTTCTACTTAGCCTCTTTCTCATTTAAGCCTACACTTATAAATTCTCTTGGGTACTGTTTGTTTTGTAGATTTAGTTTCTATTTCTAAAAAGAGAACAGACTTCTGTATACCTGTTTCTATCCCTACTCAGGCTAAAATGTACCTTAGTTGAGCAACTACCCACAGGTCTAACAGGCCAAAGTAATATTCATAGCAAAGTTGACAGAACTGTCAATTTCCTGTGAAGTTTTCAAGTTTCAAGGATCTACCTTTTTCCCATCTGCAGTTTTCCAGATATACTCCACCCAAGAGCATTCTATGGATAACTCTGTTATCTGATTGAACATGAGACTTGGCTTATCCATGTGAAACTGGTTCTGATCCCTGGTACAACCAGAATCATGTTCAACAAAAACATGCCGTTGGTGTTGGCTACAGGTGAAGAGTTTGGCAAGTGCTTAAGGTATAACCACTGGTTACCTGCAAAATCCTCTCTCTATTGCCCCAGTTCTTACCTTCATTCTCAGGATTAGAACATAGAAATGTACTTAAAATGTGCCAATTTGAAAGGATTACCCATCTATGCCACCTGTATTATAACCTCTTTTCTGTTTACTTGTTTAACCTACTTACATAGAGATGAGTCAGTCCACAGAATGAATGTTTTGCCCTTATTTTTAAACCAGCATAGTCTTTCACTTTATTTTCTTTTAGTAAATGCTGGCTGATGCTATTACCCTGGTTTTGCTTAAATTGCGTTGTCAGAACTCCCTCTCTCACCCATTCTCAATCTATCCTGTATTCTTTTGCTACTGAAGCTTGTTTCTTTTCAATTTAAAAATTGCCTAAATGTTCCTTTGGTTTTGCAGATTTCACTTCCTCTCTGTGCTCTCGTTTACTCAGCTGAAGTCTGAGAAGAACTATATTGCTTTATATATGATGCTGTAAAGGTAACAAGAACAGTCCTACTACCCAGTCTCTTCCTCCCAAATATAGCCATAGGAATAATTTTTCTAGATTACAGTACTTCAGTGAAAGCAAGAGCCTTTAAAAATATGTGCATGTATTTCTGAATTCTTAGGGAAGTCAGTTCTTTCAAATGACAAGAAACGTAAAATCAGCTGCAAACACTCAACACTGATTTTTTTTTTTTGTCCCACAGCTGTCAAAGGCAAATCACCTACATCCTTTGCAGCTTTAGGATGTTCGAAATGACAGTGATCTGAGAGCTTACAACCTCACAATTGGAAGCTTTACGACCTGTAGATCAGCATCGAAAATGTGGATTGCACGTATCTCATCAAATTCACAGAAATCTGTGAAGAAGTGGCACTGAAGATCAAAATAACTTATTCAACATTTAATCTAATTCTGATTTGGTTACTTAGATGACCTCAATAACGTTCCAGATAGAGGGGGAGAAAAAGAAATGGAAACTCAAGTATGTGTCAGTTACTAATTCATGAACTACATATAGTAGTTAAATTATTCACCAAGATTTAAAAGCTCTTTTTGTGTTACGAAAAAAACTACCCTGAAAAATTTACTAAATTTATAGAATTTCTGTACCTCGCTCCGTACTATTTTCCATTTAAACCCTTAAACGAATGCGAAAGATTACTTTCTGAGTTTCAGAAGCTCATTTCATTCTACTTATTATTCCTAGTCAGAACTGAACTGGTGGCTCAACCTCAGAACCTTGCAGAGATACAACTATTAAAACACAAGCCTGTTGAAACACAGCAAGTAACCAAAACCAATTCAACTAAAATCAAATGTTAATATGCAGTTCTGTCTCCAAATCCACATTTCTGTCCTTCGGTACTGAGGTGGATTGACTCAGATGGCAGGTAAACCCTCACTGCCTCACTTACTCTCTCCCCGGCCAGAGGACAGGGGGAGAGAACTGTAATGGTGCCTGTGAGAAAATTACTCATGGGCCAAGAGAATGATGGTTTAGTAAGTAAAGGGGAAAAAAAGGATGCAAAAGCAATCACTCCTCACCAGCAGAATAACAGCAAGCCACTATGAACACAACAGCTACCTTGGAAGCACTTCCACCCAGTTTTACTGGTGAACATGACATCATATGGTATGGGACAATCCCTTTGGTCAGCTGCAGACAGCTATCTGACTATGTCCCCTCCCAGCATCTTGCCTACCACCACCCTTTGTACTGGGCGAGCACAGTGAGAAACAGAAAAGGGTTTGACCCTGTATTAGCACTGTTCATCAGCAGCTAAAACATCGCTGTTATTGACGCTACTTTGGTCACAGACCTAAACCACAGCATGAACCACAGAGGCTGCTATAAAGAAAATGAACTCCATACCAGTCAAACCCTGCACAGGTCTTTAAGAAGTATTAAATTCACCTTGATTTAAAATACAAAGTTTCCCCCAAATTAATCTGACAGTGATAATTTCTATATGTGTTTATAAACACATATAACCAGTTATAGATTTTTTTACATACATGCAAACTCTTAAGAGAGAGAAACAACCTAAATTCAGTAGAAAAGCCTTGGGGCAACCCATCTTTAAGTAAGAGTGCTACACTACTTTTTTACAACCTCACTCATTTAAGTAACTATCATGTAATTGTAAATATTTGCTTTCTCAGTTCACTTCAGTCAGTGTCATTAGAACTCAAATTACATCTAAAATGGATGCAACCAAAAGCCAGAACAGCTTTGTTTTGTACTCTACCAGACCAGACATTTTGCAGGAATAAACAGAATAAACACTAGTCAGGAGGTGTTAGCCATGCTGCCAAGAGCAACATTTTTCTTTGGAATGAGGACGTATGTTGCAAGAAACACTGACCTTCTTAGTTACCTTCAAGGTTGACTTTTGGCACAAGTAGATTGAAGCAAAACTGGTTCCTTGCCCTCTTGTAAGATGAAGGTGAGGTCTACTACCAATAAATCCTTCTAAAAGTGTACAGCATCTTAAGATGTTTAGAGAGAAGAAACCTCTTCTCATAAATGAAGACTGCAATGTATTTTTAATAAAGAAAATGATGGAATTTAGTCTGCAAGTATTCAATGCACTGCCAAGCATTATTTTTTAATTTCAAGTTCAGACTCATAGGCAATGATTATGTGTTTGATTTGAACTGTGACCCAGAGATCCAAGAATGCACAGAATAATTTTCAGTGAAGCCTAAAAGGATCAATTTATTTTTCAACATTATCTACAGGTTTTTCACTGATCTAACTACATTCTTGTATTATTAAAAGAAATAAGAAAATCATCACTCTGCAGTTACAGGTTGCAAAATTTGCTTTTCCTTCTTACGCCTTTTTTTGTTTGGTTTTCTTTTGGCTTGTTTCTGCCTTTTTTTTTTAATTAAAAATCACCTAACACTCCCTGATGTTGCTTCAGTTCTTAGAATTATTTATTTAATGCCTCCTTTATGCATATAGATTATACCTCACAAAACAAAACACTGCAGACTTAAAAGATGACAAAAGAGAAGCACAGAATACGTGAAAGTTAGCTGCTGCTGCTCGGGAGTTCATACAGAAGCCAAAAGGTTTCAGACACCTCCACATGGAAAAAGGAAGTAATGTGGATAGAACTGAAAACCAGCAACAGATCATGACTTTAAGCCAAAAGAACGGGAAACACCTACAGTAACAAACAGGACACTCACTCAACGCTTATGAGAGCTGCATTAACAGCGAACTTCTGGCAGAATGCAATATATAATGCTTTTTTATGTAAACTACCACCCCAGTATACCCAGATATGACTTTTTTAGGAAGTTTATGATTTCCTGAAAAATGTTCACTTATAAAGTGCATTACTACGCCAACAGTAACTAAAACAGTAACAGCTTCCAGAAGAAGAACAAAATTGCACTTACTTTAGCTTCTTGATCTTGGCTTCTGTAGTTTCAGTAATTCTTTTTGTTTCTTCTTTCCATCGATTTGTTGCTTTTTGCTGGGCTAATAACAGACATGTAAGTTCAGCAGCAGACTTCTGCTTGCTGTCTTCCATTTCCTTAAGTTTAGCTTCATATCCATGTTCTTTCACATCAAGCTCATGCTCCATTGTGCTTATCTAGAAAAAATACAACTCGGGTACAATCAAGTCTCCAACTTTTTTACCCCAGCACTGAAGTTCAATGTATAAACATCTGTTGAAAGCATGTAACATAGAATAATTAAACATGTAATTACATGCTCAAAGGCATATATGCTCCCAAGGCCAATTTAAGCAAATAATATAACTGAAAATGAATGATAACGAGCTGTGTATGCTTATTTTTGGGAATAATCTTTATCCTTCTCTCTTGCGTTTTATTCAAAGAAACATGTTCCTTCTTTTTCATCTAGCTACAATGTATCAGAAATTTTTTAACTGGATCTAAAATCCTTGGTATGTCACAGGAAAAAGAAAACAAGCAATAAAAACAGAGAAAGACAAAGATCTGGTGTATGTTTTGTAACCACCACAAGACTGTTAAAACTAACTATTGTAAGACTGATTCTTTGCTTTTAAACTACATTTGACTTAAGGGTTCTGGAGTTGTAGCAAGAGTTCCTATTTAATTTGTCTGCTTCCTTTATCTTATGGTGCGAAGTAGAAACCAGACTCGAGATGATCCCTACTCACAACTTGCAAAACTGCTTACTGAAGTCTTCTTAATTGCTGCAGATTCTTACATCCCTCTGCAGTATCTACACTTTTGCAGTTAAGAGCAAAGGGGAAAGTACCAGCTTTGTATGTCTAGAAAGTACACAAAGGGTCAAAGCTGTTATTCCCTCCAGAAGCTAAAGGTACAATGAATCTGCTGAGGTTACTATTAATTCATTCTACCACCTGCAGCTTGTTCAGATGCATTTAATGGAACACATTCAAAAAGCATAATCTTTCAGCTAATTACCTTATTTGCAACTATTCATAGAGAATCATAGAATAGTTAGGGTTGGAAAGGACCTTAAGATCATCTAGTTCCAACTCCCCAGCCATGGGCAGGGACACCTCACACTAAATCACGCCACCCAAGGCTATGTACAAACCGGCCTTGAACGCTGCCAGCGATGGAGCATTCACAACTTCCCTGGGCAACCCATTTCAGTGCCTCACCACCCTCACAGTAAAGGATTTCTTCCTCATATCCAATATAAACTTCTCCTGTTTAAGTTTGAACCCATTACCCCTTGTCCCATCACTACAGTCTCCAACGAAAAGTCCCTCCCCAGCATCCTTATAGGCCCCTTCAGATACTGGAAGGCTGCTATGAGGTCTCCACACAGCCTTCCCTTCTCCAGGCTCAGCAGCCCCAACTTTCTCATCCTATCTTCATATGGGAGGTGCTCCAGTCCCATGATCATCCTCGTGGTCCTCCTCTGGA
>JANRGW010018159.1:0-17568 GCA_024733675.1 Psilopsiagon aymara
GGCTGCGTGGAGACCTCATAGCAGCCTTCCAGTATCTGAAGGGGGCCTGTAGGGATGCTGGGGAGGGACTCTTCATTTGGGACTGTAGTGATAGGACAAAGGATAATGGGTTCAAACTCAAACAAGGGAAGTTTAGATTGGATATAAGGAGGAAGTTCCTTACTGTAAGGGTGGTGAGGCACTGGAATGGGTTCCCCAAGGAAGTTGTGAATGCTCCATCACTGGCGGTGTTCAAGACCAGGCTGGACAGAGCCTTGGGTGATATGGTTTAGTGTGAGGTGTCCCTGTCCATGGCAGGGGGATTGGAACTAGATGATCTTAAGGTCCTTTCCGACCCTAACTATTCTATGATTCTATATGAAGCAAAAGCACCTTACAAAATCTTAATTGAGCAAGAAGGAATCCATAGTGAATTACAAAGGTTCTAGAAAAACTAAAAATCAAAGAGGAAGGCAATTTACTCTGTGAAGTCACCTATAAAGTCAGCAATACAGCTTGTTTCACACTGACCTCTTTGGTTTCCATTTGACATTCTTTTTGTTGATATATGCATGTATATGTACATATATACATATACACACATTGGTGAAGCAGCTGAGATTTCCCAGATTCGGCTGGATGATGTTTATTTATTTTATCATCCTAATCTTGCACTGTGTAAACATTTGCTGTTGGAATATCTGGAAGGAAAACTTCCAAAAAGACAGTAATGTGTCAGAGTGACACATGTCAACAAAACCTTGTAATCCCTAACATTGGTATTTATTTTGTGCAATAGCTAAGGAACAAAAGGCATCAGAGAAGGTTCTTCCTTGTCTTGCATGAACTTTTTCCTACCGTGAGTTTGAAGAAAACAAGAAGAACTGAGAGCACAACTGAAGAAAGAGGGAGATTGCTACTGAATTTGCAGCCCGTTGGAGAGCCTAATTACCCAAAAGGCTGGTTTGGCCTTTTCTTTTGGCATCAGTAACCAAATGGCTGCATGGGTCAGGTCTTGCATGGTGGTTTTGATAACTACCCAGCACTGCACTGCTACTGTGTTGTAAGATTTATGGAGTCTACCACCATCTACAAGCTGGCCATTCATACATTTCACTTGCTTATCCCTTTCCTTTTTATTAGGGTGCACTGGTCTTTTTTTCATTAGAGATAATATATTTTAACAATTGTGATAGTAATAGGTAATTATATATTTCTTTCTTCCCTTTTCCTGGAATACAGCTGGCTTTTGGAGTTAGTTCCTTTGCTTGAAGTAGCAAGATTTAGTATGATTCACATTCCCAACATTTTGTTAGGGATATAAGCTGTGAATCTTACCCTGTACATGACAGAAATACAGATTTGCAGAGCTGCAGAATCATCAGGGTAAATCAAAAGTTGCATCATTCCATCAACCTATTATAGTCCTTTTAGTCCCTTTACTTTCATTGAAAGCTTTTCCTTCTGACTCATAAAGCTAGCATATGCAGTAATTTACTGGAGAACACCTTAGAGGAGGGATCATCCAAGAGCATCCAATACTTGTGTTCATGCCAGTCATCTCTGTTCTACATCCCCTGCAGCTCATTTGCAAGCATTAAGCTTGTACTGTAGGTTAATGCAAGCATTCATTCTGCTAAGTTCAGCTTCTGCTAGCCATGTGCTGCTGCAGACCAAATCAGCTAGAAAACTAGCCCAAGAAGCTGAATAAATATTCAGGCAGCAAGCCCACACTAAGCTCCAGTCTGCCACTGCTGAAAGCAGCATTTCATTTGCCTAGTTTAAAGCTAGTTTCTTCGCCTGTGTGTTAGATCCAGTCACAGCAGTGTTGATAATGTTCTTGGAGACACACGGAGCATAGAAGTACAGACTGTAGGGCAGCATGTGCATGACACAAACCAGAACTCCCAGCCTAAAGTAGCCATGCAATAGTTGTCTGTCTAGTTCAGAAAGAGTCACACATCTATTCCATGCCTATGGCATAGGTCACAGAACAGCACCATAAAGGTACCATAGTAAAAGACAGTCTCAATCACAATGTGCCTCATGAAGGGAACAGGAGGGGTTAAGGGAAATCACACCTAGAGCACAATAAATAAAACTTGCAAAAGACTTCAGGTAGTGATTGCACAGAGAGGGAAGTAGAAACCTACAGCAAAGTTAACAGCCTGACCTGGGCTCTCCCCACATTCATTGAAGAAAATTACTTGACATAAAGAATAGGATCTTACCTACAAATGAGAATACAGGTTACTATGGAAGATATTTCAGTTTGGTGTCTAGCTTATTAGTTCCTGTGCTTGAAAGTGACAATTTTGGGGGGAAATTCCATCCATATCTATCTGTGAAGAGGATCTGGGAAGGAGCAAAACATTGGTGACTGTCAGAACCCCATTTATTTCAATTTTGAGTGCAGTTATATTTAGCATAGGTTTTTAAAGATAACTATCTTACAAATAATAATTATTAAAAAAAAAGATCTCTAAGCTACTTACCAAAAAAAGTTTGTGCCCCCATATATGTAATCCTGTGTCATAACAGCTCAGGCTGTGCTCTGAGTCTTAATGGAGCTCATGTGATATCAGTTATAAATGGGAACTTTGCAGAGCAAGTGACATACTGTATCTGAGAAGGAGTTATAAAAAAATATGCTAATTCTGAAAACAAGATTCTTGGAAGGAAATTTGAATATGTTGATGGAACTCTACAGAAGGCAACATATTCCTCCACAAAGACCTTGCTGTTGCCAAGAACCTCTTTTTACCCATCTCAAATGGTTACTTTATATAAACGCAGAACTGGTATGTGTTTTTTACAAAAGAAAGAAAATTCTCTCTTAGCAGTGTTCACATGCTCTTGGGGATGCAGAATTTTTAATCAGCCATTATGTTATACAGCTTTTCAGATGCCTCTTAATCTCTCAAATTCTGATGACTGAAACATGTTTAGAACAAGAAGAGCTATAATTGTGAAGACTTGTGCCTTTTTGAAAAGTCACGGCTAATGATAGATTTTAAAAATGAGCTTCTCGGTACTCTGTATCCTCTAGAGGCCTGGTGGGAGGAAGGGATCACATACATTCCTGGTTGCTCCCTTTAGTTCCTCATTCTACTTCTGACATTTCTGTACCTTTCTGAACTAGCCATTGTTAAAACAAAACAAAAACCACCAAAAAGTCCACAATGGAGAACTGAAGTCCTTTGTGCAATTATCAGTTGCATCTTAATCCATTTGCAAAAATTGTGTATTTTGGAAAATGGTCAACCAAATAGTTCCTGTGAACACAAGTTCTGTCCATTTCTTTTTATTATTCCTTTCCTTTTTCTCAGGTCTCTATCTGGATTGAAAAGGAGAGGCTGAATTATTTCAGTTCAAATAATTCTGTTTGGGGGAAATTTAGCTAATCAGTTAGACAGAATTATTTCAAGACTGATGATTGGTTTGAAAATATATATGAAAATGGAATACCTTTTATTATTCATTTGAAGGTCTTTTGAAATCATTGCTCCAGTGTTTCATACTGCCTGTAGTTTGTGTTCTTCAAATTCATTTCTCTTTAAGGTCCCTTCCTACCTGGTATTCTATGATACTGTGATTCCATTCTATGAGCTAGGATTGCTCACTGAACTATGTCTTTATGCAATGGCCAAGATCTCCTATCAAGAGAAAACTATGGTGTGCAACCATAGATTTAATTTATCCAGTACCAGCTGTACAAAAGGTGCACCAATTCATTTCAAGATGGAAATACAGCTGTTTTCATTCAAAATATTACATGGGTTATTTCCTGTGGTTTTCATTAGTGCAATCTAAATTTTCTCATTGTTCATATGCCAATTGAGATGTAGTGTGGTAAAATTACTCAATATGGATGCTGCAATATGTAACGTAATTCATATGATATAATTTTGGTTATTTCATAGATGAGTATGAACCTTTAAACAAATTGAAGATCAATGACTAATAACTTTTAATGAACTAAAGCACAGGTCTAATTGATGTAGTTGTAAAAATTATGGTAGCAGATAATTTCTTTCTATTTTAGGGCAGTAGCAGATATTTTCTCTCTATTCTAGGGCTTCCAAATTTGCAGAATTTAATAGTATTAGTACTGTTGCCCCTAGATACATTATGTTACATAGTGCTGAGAAAGTGAAATAGAAAATTATTTTAAAAATCCAGAAATCAATACCAAACCAAACAATTCCTGTTAATTTCTTCATTTGCTTTAGCAGCTAACACACTTCTGCCAGAAACAAAGCCTCCCCCGCTTTTTCCTCATGAAATACTGATAATTAATGTCAGTGATAAAGAGAACATGCATTTTGATTACCTAAAATATTTGACCAGAAGTACCTCCTGCTCCTTTTTAACTCAATAAACAGCAGGAAAAAAAAAATGTACTGGATTTCTTTCCTTTATCCTATTCAAGTTAAGATGAAGAATAATGTACACTGCAAACACAGAGTGGGGAATGATCCCCAAATAAATCGATAGTGTATGCAAAAATGCTAGTGAATTTGCTATGCATTTCATTTTACAACCATTTAATCTTGAAGAGTATATCTGGGAAAGCTTCTTATGTCTACAAGTGGTTTTTCCAGAAGAGAACATCTATTACAGTTGTCTTGGCAACGTGAGCTCTGTAGAAATATAAATCAGAGCTTAAAAAGGTTTTGTTTTGAAACTCTGAAATAAAATAGAGGAGAAATAAATCAACTAGGTGAGCAGAACTTTATGATCTGGTCTCTGTTGAATGAATTAAAATGACCAGATTCATTACATGGTAAAATACTCCGCCTTGCTTCATGCTGCTGAAGCTCTGAGTGGAGTACAGTCTTAAACAGGAGCCAGGAGCAATGCACTGAGAAAGATGTGAGCAAGCTGCATGGAGTCCACATTAAAACATCAAACAGATAACAGGCTTAGAGAAACAGGACCCTTGACAAACTTAGAAGGAATTCAGTGTAAAAACTAAAAGACTGGAAGGAACTCATGATTGTCGTTTTTCAAAACCCTAAATGTTGTCATAAAAAAAACAGTTATAAGAGAGTTGTAACTGTTAAAAAAAGAACAGTTCCACATGGCAATCAGGATCCCAGCATTTTAGTCTTTCCCATGCAGGCAAAGACTAAAATATTCAGCTTAAGCAGAGCAAAATTTTAAGCTGTTAATTAATAAATGTCTTCAAAAAAACATAACAAGCTACCTAGAAAAAGTCTCAATATCATTAGTAACTTTCAAGCACAGACGAGATTTTGATTATTTGTTCTGGTATACTTGGAAAGAAATTGCTTCAAAGGTTAAAAAAAATGTAAAACATTCTATCCCATCACACCTCTTCTACTAGAAAAAACAGCAATCCCATCCTCTCATACATTAGCTGAGCATAAAGCTGGGTATTTACAGGGATGCTACACATGTGACGGATGAGCCTGGACACAGCTGCACCTGAGCAGGCACAGACTGTACTAAAGAAGCTGCTGCTGCCATCATTGCCTCCATATTAACATTTATTGAGAATCACGAGCTTCAAACTTGGAATCAAAGTCTAATAGCTTTTCTTCCCCTGTTATTTTAACTAAAAGCCTTATCTAGTGGCAATTGCAAAGGGAGAGCGGAGATTATATATGACCCTGAAGAAATAGATTAGCCTTCAGGAGCTGCCTGTTGGAATGGTCCAATATCACGCAGGAAATATGTTGCAAAATTCAAAGCTAAACAGCACATAAACCTAATTTCAACAGGAGACAGAGAAAGGACAGGAGACTGAAGCAGCTGAAAGACAAATTCACTAACCATTGACTTCAGCCTGGATCCAGATTTCAAGTAAATTTTGTCTGCACTTTGCCAAGGCCCCAGCTATGTAAATATCTCATTTTCTGTTCATCTTTCTGGATAGTAGCAGTAGTACATGTCTAGCTTAGCACCAGTCTAGCAAGGCCAAATATGTTTCTTTCTTCAATCAGCAATTGACTACTAAAAAGACAGAGGAAATAAAACTAACCTGACGCTAACCAGAAATCAATTAGAATGAACAGGATAAATATCTTTGTGATTTTATTTTTAAATGCAACAGGATCAATTGTAATTTAAAAGGAACAAAAAGTGCAGTCAAAGGCTGATGTTGCTCTCTGTGTGAATTTCAAAAATTTCACTAGCACTTTTTTGCTTTAGAACTTTTGTCCCAGGGACTTACGAAACTTAACACAGAAGCAGCATATCTGGATAGAAATCTCTCAATGTCCCAGCAAGACATTTCTGTTCTATCTCAAAGAAAGGCTCAAAACCTTCTCTTCTCCAGAAACTCTTAACTTGTTTCTATAAAGGTAATAAAAACAAAAAAGAAAAAAAAAAGGAAAGAAAGAAAATCATTGTCTCCCTGCCCTTTCTTTTTTGTTCTTTCTGCTTTAACACATGTAATAGATCACCTCAGCACGGGTAGGGCAGACATAAAATGCACATCGGTGATCCTTGTGATCTTGAAATTTGCTCTTGTCTTCATTTAAGATGTAGTGGGTGATGGTAAAAACAGCTACAGGAAATGTTTTAAGTTTTCACTAGCGCTACATATCACACAGTATTGCTGTCTAAAGAGAAAACTGCTCCCAAATACAGCCCACTTGGCAGAACAAAGTCACAGTATAAAGACACAAACAACATAAGGGCACTTACTAAAGCTCTGTAAGGCAAAAAAGGGTTCTCCTTCAAAATATTTTTTCAGGAAGCTGATATACTATAAAATCCTCCACTGATCCAAGTCACACTGTTGTCTACTTGTGGTTAAGAATATGCCTTGGCTAAACTTGTTAATTTTCATCTTTTTTGAGGTAGCTGTTGTCTTTCTTTTGTGCTGCCCATTACTAAAGTAGCTATGGAACTTAAAATCTGTGATGCACTTATCATCACTACATTCCAGTGAAATAAAAAACCAAACAAACAAGCACAAGTACAATTTTCCTCATTTTATAATAGAATTTTTGTTTTGGAAGGGATCTTCAAAGGTCATCTAGTTCAACCCCCTTGCAATGGGGAGGGACATCTCCAACTAGATTAGATTGCCCAGAGCCTGGCCTTGAATGTCTCCAGGGATGAGGCATCCACCACCTGTCTGGGCAACCTGTTTTAGTATTTTACCATCATCATTGTAAAGAACTTTTTCCTCACACCCAGCCTGAATCTCCCTTCTTTTCAGTTTAAAACCATTACCCTGCACTCTATTGCAACAGGCCTTCTAAAATGTCTCTCTCCATCTTTCTTATAGGCCTCTTTTAAGAGCTGAAAGTCTGCAATAAGGTCTTCATGGAGTCTTCTCTTCTCCAGTCTTAACAACCCCAGCTCTCTAAGCCTTTCTTCATGGGAGAGGTGCTCCAGCCCTCTGATAATTTCTGTGGCTTCCTCTGGACCCCCTCCAATAGGTCCATACCTTTGCTGTACTAAAGACTACAGAGCTGGACACTACTGCAGGTGAGGTCTCACCAGAGCAGAGGAGAATAGCAGAATCACCTCCCTTGAAGTGCTGGCCATACTGCTTTGGATGCAGTCAAGATATGACAGGCCTATTGACAGGTAATAGAGAGAAAAGGAACCTAAAGCTGCACCTAGGAGCTCAGGAAAACTGGCAGAGTGAGGAAAAGAGCTTCACTCTTCCAAATTTCAGTCTGCTGTGTGAAACCTTGCTGCATAAAAAGCTTTTTCTCTCTCTCTTCCCCTCCTGCCCCCCTGTCTGCCCCAATCTGTGAGTGACTCTTGATAACAACAGTAAAAGAGCAGGGGAAATGAAGCCTAAGATATGTTTAGAGCCTTTTGATATACAAGAACCTTCCTCCTTATTTGAATGGAGATGGTCTTAGAGTCAGCTAAGTTTTATTATATTGAATCAAATCGGACTGTGTTTTGACTATCTTCAGGACCTTATCCAGTGTGATTCTGTCCATGTCTGTGATGATCCTATTTGACTCCAAACAAAGAAGAGCAAATTCACTACTTATGGCTGGATCATGCAGATATTATCAGACAAGCTGCAAGGCTTTGTTTTGTTTCTCATGTCAAAGGTGGAAGAGCATACACCTATAGGATACAAGTGAGAAGAAAAATTATGTTTAACTTTCAGTTGGAGAAGGCAGATGCCAAATTTTCACAATCACCTGCAATAATGCGTGTTCAAAAGACTCTAGTCTAAAAGCTGCGCTTTCACTTGCCATACTGTCCTCAAAGACAGGTTTTGTTCATTCCAAGGTTGAGTGATCTCAGTATCTGAAGTGGCAGCAGGATGATAATCACAGAAGGGAATGAGAAATAAAAGCACTCATTTTCTATTTCAATCTCTTTTCATTTGATGCTTGCTGCTGATGCCACTATGACTGAAAGTCTTATATTTCTGATGCAGAACCTCTGTCTGGAGACTCAGAGATGGTACTTTAAAGAAAAAAACGTGCTGGTCACTATTCTTCTGATTGTCAAGAGATACTTCTGCTTCACTAGTGGAATCCAGTGTGAGTTTGTTGGAGGGCTTTCCATGGGAAGATATGGCAACTATTAAAAGAACTTTAACTTTCTTTACTCCAAACTTTACTCCATATATTAAAAAAATGTGCATAATGTGTATGCATTCTGGAGCATCAAAACAGCTGCAGGCATATGAGACCAGATCCTATACTGATATTAAGTTTGGGAAGTAAGCATCAGCTAGCTATAAGAATATCTGAAGAGGTAGAAGAAGAAACCAGCTGTTGTAACAATATGGTTAAAAACACTCTCTTCTTTGGCTGCCTAGGGTCTTTCTCCGATTATGATATCTCTTTTTCCCCTCCCTCCCCCACAACCCCATTTAAACATCACACTATAATACATGATACAAAAATTCATGTCTCACAACTTGAAATTGTACTAAAGTGCTGTTTCCATAATGCTGATTCTTATCATGAGGGGCAGAATCAAGACATATTAGTTACTATTTGGGGTTAGTGAAAACACATTAATTTTGTGATTAGTGTTTCCTAAATGTTTTGTACTTTTACTAAATAGAAACATACTCTTGAAGGTATTCACAAAGTATACAGATAATGTGGCGTGATGATTATAATCCATTGGAATTAAAGTGCGAAAGTATGATGTTATAGCCCAGCTGGGGAAACAGGTGTTTAAGTAATTTCTTCATTCTTTCTTTCTCCGATTTTCCTCTATTAAGCTCTTTCCTTAGGCCTTAAAGATCCTAAGATTCAAAGTGTAGGCACATTAAGAGACATTTTTTAATTCTTTACATAGAATTGTAGAATCATAGAATAGTTAGGGTTGGAAAGGACCTTAAGATCATCTAGTTCCAGGCCCCCTGCCATGGGCAGGGACACCTCACACTAAACCATATCACCCAAGGCTATGTACAACCTGGCTCTGAACACCACCAGTGCTGGAGCATTCACAACTTCCCTGGGCAACCCATTCCAGTGCCTCACTACCCTTACAGTAATGAATTTCTTCCTCATATCCAATCTAAACCTCCTCTGTTTAAGTTTAAACCCGTTACTCCTTGTCCTCTCACTACAGTCCCTAATGAAGAGTCCCTCCCCAGCATCCCTAAAGCCCCCCTTCAGACATGCTGATTGACCTTCTTTCCATGTGACTGCTTTAAAAGCAGGGGCTCTTTTCATCTAGAATTTAATATGTTGTGGTCTAAAGTTCAGATTTTATTTGTTTGCTATGTCAAACCATGAAATGCTACGTAACATTATGTGCTATGAAAAAATCCTCTATTTCTGTATATATAAAACCAGATTGTCAGAATGAGGGGATAGCTTTAGCATAAATAACTGCTTTCCTTGGGTTTTCATTTGTAAGTTATGAATTATAAGCATTCTTTTTATTTCATAATGACAGTAGTAAGCCAAATTAATATTAAAACATAGTTGAGATATTTTAAGAATAGGATGAGTCCACAGAAAACACCATGACATAAGTGGGCATATTGCTTCTTTGCCATCAGAATAATGTAATGGTCAAGGTGCAGTAAATTTTATAAGAAAAAAAAAATATCCTAAACAATTTTTCATTTTTGCTTGTCTGTTAGGGAAAGTCATCATGAAATAAGTAATTTCTGTTATAGACTTACTTTGGACTGGTCTGTTGGCTGACCTTTCTCAACACAAATGTTAAGACTCCACAGAATGGAAGTGAGACAACAACATTCCCCTGCCCTGTCTGGCTACAGCCAGTTCTTAAGAACTGCACCACTAGCAAACTTAGGCATAAGGAAGTCACACTGAATTTTTGCTGAAAATGGCCAAAGTAGGACTGGGCTCCAGAGAAGAATGTGTAGAATTAGTAAAACAAGAGTAAACCATATTGAGGTTATCATGAAAACTTGTTTCCCTATACAGCCATGCTGAGCTGGCACATCAATGCAGCCTGCCAAATATTTTGTCAAAAGAAGTTATGCTATTACAGCTGTACCATACATTTGTGCAGGAGAGGATTTCAGGAAGTGTTCTGTTTAAGCCACATCAGACTAAATTCTTCAAACCTGTTATAGATACTACTTCTCAATGTGGTTACTTTAGGCACAGTGGGAGAAATCCAACTTTTTATCCTTAGTTTGGTTGCAAAGACATTCATAAAAAACATCACAGAAATTATATTTAACGATGGGATGCCCCTCTCCCCCATCCTCCTGCCCTTTCCCCTAAAAAATATTTGAAATACTGTTGTTCCACCTAGCTTATGGAGTTAATACAGATCATAGTCCTGTCAAACAGCTCAATAGTTGAGAGCATTATTATGAAAAGTTGAAAAACAGCAACTATCAATCATTGTTCTGGATCCTTCAGGAGTGGCATCTAATTATCTATTAATGAGATTTTGAAATCTCTTTATTTCAAAAGAAGGCAGGATCACACCTACTAGGAATAATGTTTTCCTGTTAATTATAATATGCTTTACATAGAATGAAATGATGATTTAGAGAGCTTGTTAATGCTCTCTAAAACAATGTCATCTTTAGTGTGAAATGAACTCAAAATTAAAAATAAAATATTAAAAATAGCATGCCAAACTAATATATTCTAAAGATATTGTAAACTATTTAACATTTACCCATATGTACTAATATATACTTTATGCTGATACGTTCTAAATACAATTCAATTCAGACATATCTAAAGCTCACAATGGGAAATTTTGCTCACCAGACATAATTCTGTCTTGATAAAACCACATATGCTACTATGCATAGAAACCTCTTGTTAAAATGCTGTTGGAATAATAATATACACAAAACCCCATTAGCATTAGTGCTTTTCTCATTATAGCTAATGGCAAAACCTCATTGATTACAACAGCAGCTCATTTCACTGAGCATTTCTGCTTACTTTTACTGCAGGCCAAATTATACCTCTGTAATCTCTGGAACCCTTAGTATTTTCCATTGCCACATCAACAGCTGCTAGCAAGTGCTCAGCCTTTTTTCAAGTGCATGATTCTCCGCTGATGTCCCCAGCCAGCTCACTCCACAAGGTCACATCTGAAATACACACGTTCCACTGTTTGAATTGTTGTTTCTCTCCCATCTAAACACTAACTTCAGCACAGATTTATACCAACTCGAAAAATGCATATAATGTGATATTTAGATGTACATCTCTCCGCATATGCTCATTTTTGGGGTAGCAGATAAATTTAATAAAGATCAGTGACAAACAGTTTAGCTAAATCAAGATCAAAAATCTTGATCTACAAATACAAAATAGAAAGACAGTCACCAGTTTAAACCAGAAAATATTTCAAACTATGCTTTCTGTTCATTTGATACAAATCTGTTTTGATTAGGTGGCATGTAAGGGCATGGAAAGACAGCAGGTGACTCTTTTCTACATGGAGATAAATAAAGCATGTTGTTTGCCATTTTATCATATTTTTTTAAGTAAAGCTGCTTAAATTATTGCTCATTATTTTTGCTTTCTATGAGTATGAAGAATAGGATTTTGGGTTGGTTTATATGTGGATATTGAACTCCAAAACCTCCTATCTGTCAGTATCAGCTTCTTTCTGAAAGTGAAAAGTTTCCCATTTTCAGAGTTTCTCACTCAGGGAAGATAACCCACAATATTATAGTTCCTGTAACCAAACACAGGTAAACACAAAATAGCATAAATTTTAAAACTTGTTATAGAATCTGGAGTTAAAAATTAAAAAGATTTTATAAATCACTCCCCTTAAGAGCTTCCCAAATTGAAAAACTCCTAAGCTTCTAAATAAAAACATGCAATAAGGATTTACATAAGTTTGCAGGGGATCTGCCATTTGGAATCTCATCCAAACTGCTGTATGATTGATATAGATGTACACATACATTCTGTTTCAGGTTGTGCTCTGGTTGTCTGCTTTAAAGGAAGATACAAGGACCTGTATACATACATGGGAAGCTGTGAAGAAAAAACTGCCTATAAGGCTAATTACTTTACAGGCTCTGACAAATTATTCGTCATGATGATGAGTATTTCTCATGTAGTTATCCCTGTCACAGAAAGGCACTGATTAAGGCTAATTCCTCCTGTTCTCACGCAAGTTATTTTTTCCACTTCTGTACTCTTTGGATTTGTTATCCTGAGCAAAATAGCCAAAATTTGGCCTTTTGCTGGCACTTCAGGTTCTTCTGTTTCTCTGTTGATGAAGACCACAATAAGTTCATTATTACAATGGAGATACAAAATGTATGGTCCTTCTTCATCAGCCTATGCCAGCTGGAGATGCCAAATGTATCATTAATCAAAGAGGGGAAAGCAGCAAACCTGCAAAAGACAACCATAAAGTAACATTCATTTTTGTTATTCAGTCTTCTTTAATAAGGTATTTGTTCAGTGTGCCAAGCCAGAACATGTAATATCAACAAACTTCAGCTACCTTGGAAAGAATCTACAATCATTAACAAAGATAGTCACAGCTGTACTGATGAAGTCTGCAATGACAATGAACCTTGTGCAAAGATTGTTTTATGTCATAACCAGATAAAGAGTCAAAGCTGCTATCAAATTGACAAGGCTGCTGACATAAAATATGCAGGCAATTATTTTAGTACATAGATGGGTATATTTCTCACGTACAGTACTTAAACATGATAGCTGCTCTTTTCTTTTTGATGCCCATGTGTGATTCTCATAAATATTAACTATGCAGAACATCTTGTAAACTTGCTGGATTCAGTTTGCAAAGAGCTGGGCTCACAATGTTTTGTTACTATCAAGTGATATACTGTGTACAAATTCCTATTTACCTGCCTTTTCTTCCCATTCCATCAGATGTTTCTGCAGAACACAGGAAACTCTGCTCAGTTATCTGCTGCCTCATTGAAATAAGAGCAAGAAGCCTTGGGGATACATGATACAGGAAACCCACTTGTGGAGTTTACTAGGTCCACAGGGATGGCAGTAATGTTAGCACATACTGACACGTACATGTATGAAATTGGTAGAAGAATTCTGTGACCAGAACCAGCGGAATGAAAGTTTATCACAGAAGTAGTATTCCTGTCAGGCACTTTGACAAGTGCTTAATGAGTTAAACACAGACCAGGTCCTGACAGAAAAAAAAGTTGAAGAACTATATTACTCCATGAAATAATGGTTAACATCTTGTTTCACCAGGAATTCAATTTTTAATGTTGTAGGATTTTATGTTACTTCATTACATTTGTTGCAAAAGTATTAACCTGAGAATGGCTACACTGGATGAAAGCAGTATCCTCCCTCCCATAGGAGCAAGTAGGTGCTCATGAAAGAACACTGCCCAGAAAGGGGCTTCCTTCCCCATAATTTTTTTGCCAAGAACTAATAAATTAAGATCTTCTTAACTTCTGGAGTTGCATGCACTTCACATTCAACAATCACTGATGAACTCCTGCTCCAAAGATCTACTTGCAAAACCAAGCATGTTCTTCATCTCCATAAATTCTGTAACAATGAATGCACAAATGTAACTTTTTTTCATGTATAAATGAAATATTTCCTTGTGTTTTCTCAAAACACAAAAATATCTTAGGATGGCTTTTAACTGTTATTTTGAGACATAGGACAGTTTATTTCTATTCACATTCTCCGTATCATTCATGAATTTGAGGCACTCAGTATTCCCCTACAGATTTCTTGTGTCTGTTTTGTGTCTCAGGTCTCAGTAGTTACACATCTCTGATCATCCTTGTTAGAACTAGAAAACTTAAGATATCCTTTCATAAAGCTGAGGACATCTGACAAGGCACACAGTGCTAAAGACTGTGTTCTGTGGATTTGTATGGTAAATGTTTTCTATTTTATTTCCTTATTTACCATTTTAACTACAACAAACATTACACTGAATGTTCAAAAGTATTCAGAAAGGTAGTGATAGCTAATAAAGAGTTTACACACACACACAGAGTTAAGCTGTTAGATATTAATCACATTAGCTACACACACACATATTCCTTTCTCTTTTGTATATTGTTTTGCATTTTCCATCCCACAACTCGTTGTACTGAGTTTCTGAGTCAAATGGCTCTTTGGTTACCCCATTTTTTCTCTCTTATAGACAGCATAGGAATATTCTACTGGCAGCATCCTTGTGGTGGAAAACCAAGTGCTCAGTCCTCCCCTTTATTTTCTGTTATTTGGCTTTTATTTGGGAAGGGGACTATTATTCTCATCCCAGAGTTACTAAACTGCCCTCACAAAGAGACCTCACAAAAGACCTCACAAAGGACCTTTCTAGATGCTTTCTGTAAATGCATTAATAACATGGAATCCTTTCCTCCTGAGGTCTGTGACAGTGTTAACAAACAGAGGTTGGAGGTAGTGACAACCCTTTTAAAAAGGTTCTCTCACCTCTTCTCTGGTATAACTACCTGTGTGTGAACTAATTGTTCTATTGCAGTTTCTATTGATACACATAGTAGGCATACCAGACTTAAAACTCAACCTGCTGTCATCCTGTATCCAAGCTGTAGACATCCCAGCCTCTGTGCATCTGGTAATATTTTGAGAAACAGGTAATATACCACACTGCTACATAGGCAGTTTCCGGTTTAACACCTTCTTGGATATGAAGGTATATAACCACGCACACTAGCACTTCTTACTACCAAGACTGGCAGTTTTCTGTAAAAAGCATCTCTTTTACGGCTTCTTCTGATTCAGATTTCTCTGATTAATGCCTGGTTAAAAAAAAAAAAAAGTACTGCTGGACAGACACCTTTGATCAGCTACTCCCTGAATACTGACAAAACCAATACATCTATCTTTTCAGCAGCAGCTTTTCTCTTTACTGACTGCTCCTTTTATACATGGATCAACAGTCCTCTCCAAAATCTTCCTAGGTTCTGATGTGATAAAACCAGGTTTTCCTAGTTTTCAGATCTTAAACAGGAGGCTCCAGTTTTAACTAGCAAAAAGTTTGGTTGCTTACTTGGAAATAATTTATACTATGAAATATATTTTTTTAGCTCTTAATTATTTTGTTTCCACCACTGTGCAAGCATGTTGGCTTTTGAAGGTCATTAAAACAAAACAAAACTTTATTGCAGTGGATTTGCTTCAACATTTGTCCTTGAAAGAAATGTTGATCTTTATAGAGTACCTCTGATACCATTAGATCTTGAAATAGTACATCTTACTACCAAATGGCAAGTCACTACATAGTATGGAATGGCATATCCTGCATTATACTCACTATGTCATTTATGTAAAATGTCATAATATAGCATGAAACACTGCATTACTTTATTTCTAATACATAAAATGCTTCGGTTTATTTTATTATGTGGTACAGGCTGACATCCCGTCTGACTTAATGGATAGGTTGCAATACAAGTGAACACCAAATACACTGAAACCATTTAACACTAGGAAGAAGAAAACCAGATAAGCACCCAGCATACTAATTAGAGTAGCAGCTATTTTCTGGATATGTCTCTTAGCCTGAAATCATTTTTCTAGGATATTGAAAACAGATGCTCTTTTAATTAGAAGCAGAAAATATAAGTTTCAGCTATCAACACCCAAGAGTGCAGTTGACTCTACTGGAGATAAACCACAAACTTTACATGAGTTCTACCACCTTCTGTTATGTAAATGTCTGCTTATGTATATACATCTGCCAGATGGCATCAGATCCGTTAAAACATGTGCATCTCCATGTGGCTGTGACAGTGTCCCCTTAATAGAAGAGGGACTACTAGTCAATAAAATAACATGTGCTGTTCTTTAACATCAGTGGTTGAGACCTGAAGATTTTTAAACAGAGGATCCCAGATTCTACCCCTGGTGCTGACTATATGCAATTTAGTTGGCTGTTACCATCTATGACTATATACAGAATCAGATTTATTACTATGGGTGTGTTACCAAGAGAGCAGATCCTGCCTGATAGAAGGAAAAACACTAATTCCGTTGAGTTCAAAAACATCTCCTGTAGTCTGCTCATCCTTCTCTCTCTTTTGCAGCCATGACAGCAGTAATAGATGCCTAAAAAATACCTAAGCCAGAAAAAATCTCAGCAGAGAACACAAAATGAAACGACCTCTCAAAAATTTTATTTTTACACCAACAAAAACACTATAGCACCGTATTGCAAATGACAACTTCATACACACAAAGAAACCAAACCTGCATGATCACTACAGGTCATTCCATGTCTAAATGCGGACAGCAAAAATGAGAAAGGAAAAGCACAGCCTTGTTTCCAGTACTGTCTCTTGAAGTTTGGGCAGCATCCCAAAAATAATAGCCAGCAAGTCACAATAAAAAACATGGCCTGGACCTTAACTCCTTTTGGCTCTACATAAGGTAAAGCATTGCAGTTTTATTTCTTCACAGTGCAGGCTTGTACTGACAACACAGTCAAGAAAATTCTTATTTTCTACATTGCTTTGACTGTCCAAAGTTACATCCTGTTCACTGAGCATTTCTAAAAGCAGAAATATCCTAATATTTTAACTTCTCCCTTTTTAAAGTCTTGGTTGGAAGACAGGAGATAAGTGCACAAGAGGCACCTTGTTGGCTTAAGATGACACAGTTAAGGCCCAATTAGAATTGAGTTTGGCTAGGGACGTGAAAGATAACAGGAAGGGATTCTATAGGTACATTGCAAACAAAAGACAGACTATGGACAATGTGGGCCCTCTCCAGAAGCTATCGGGAGAACTGGCTACCCTGGATTTGGAGAAGGCTGAGGTTCTTACAGACTTCTTTACATCAGTCTTCACCGGCAAGTGGTCTGACCACACCACCCAAGTCTTGGAAGGCAGATGCAGGGAGAGTGAGAATCAAGACCTTAGGCCCACTGTAGGAGAGGATCAGGCTTGAGGTCATCTTAAGAACCTGAACTATACAAGTCCATGGGACCGGAAGAAATCCATCCTCGGGTCCTGAAGGAGCTGGAAAATGAAATGGCTAAGCCACTGTCCATCATATTTGAAAATTCATGGCAATCAGGTGAAGTTCCCAATGACTGGAAAAAGGGGAATATAACCCCATTTTCAAGAAGGGGAAACGGATGAGCCAGGGAACTACAGAGCAGTCAGCCTCACCTCTGTGCCTGGCAAAATCTTGGAGTGGATTCTCCTGGAAG
>JANRGW010018159.1:18344-34592 GCA_024733675.1 Psilopsiagon aymara
AAACTTAAACAGGGGAAGTTTAGATGGGATATGAGGAAGAAATTCTTTACTGTGAGGGTGGTGAGGCACTGGAATGGTTTGCCCAGGGAAGTTGTGAATGATCCATCGCTGGCGGTGTTCAAGGCCGGGTTGGACATAGCCTTGGGTGATATGGTTTAGTGGGAGTTGTCCCTGCCCATGGCAGGGGGTGGTGGAACTAGATGATCTTAAGGTCCTTTCCAACCCTAAACTATTCTATGATTCTGTTTTAACTGATCATGACGTTTGCCTAAGCTGAGCAAATGAGCTAGTATCAGAAAGGCTCTGAAAGCCCTAAGATCACTGATGTCTATCAAAGAGTGGTTAGCTCTGATAAAAGGGAAAAACAACTCCTTCTTAAGCTATTTTAGTTGCTTTAAAAAAATGAGAACAGGAAAAAAGAAGTAATGGGATAGAGCTGTAATTGACTCACCAGTGCCAATGACACCTGCAATAATTAGCTTACCCAGTACATTCTCACTGTATTTGAACAAAAAGCTTGTGGCGTTTAGACTGTACTGCCATATTATACACAGATACAATATCCAGACTATCTTGCAGACCTTGGCCCTAAGCAGATCAGAGGACATTTGAATGCAGACTGTAGCTGCTTGTTAGTATAGAGGACAGTGTAGGAGGCAAGCTGAAGAGCTTTAAATAGGCTTTAAGACCTGGAAAAAAAAGCCTGAGTCAACTGCAGAGAATAGGGAGAGTGAAGGGAAAGAAAACTGATATAGCGAGATGCATAAGCAGATTGGCAAGACTTGTGACAGTTGGTGTTTTCCTTAGAGCCTCAGCTTTTAGAATTAAGGATCTAAGAAGAGAGACTGATTTAATATTTTAAGATTTCCAGCTCTTGACCAGGTCATTTCAACACTGAATTTGTAACAGACTCCCTGAATTTACACATCAGTTTAATGAAAATAGTGAACCCTTTAGAAACAGAAAAAAACTTCAGGAGACATTTAATGTATACAATTTAGCTATTAAAAGCTAAAACTTTCTTATTGTAAATATGGTCTTGTTTTGAAAGTCAGTACTAATTTGACAGAATCCCATGGAATTATATAGGGAACCAGCAAGACTGTGGATAGCAGAAGGCTAAACGAGAGTAAGAGAAGAAAATACTGTGTTTTCCCTCCACTGTAGATACCTTGGTACACAGTATTTAAAAGCAAGCTTCAAATTATGTAGTGTTGTCCAAAATTAATCTAGAAATCATGATAGTTGGCATTAGAGATTGGAGATTGAATTGTACCTGTGTCTTTATTTTGCATGCCAAGACAAAGATGTGTTCATCCCAAAGAATGATTTGAGCTTTTCTAATGCAAAAAATATTTTTCTTTTAAAAATCAGAAAAAATGATTAGCAACTATAACTGCAGTCTCCTGCTGATCACTACTACAGCTCTAAGGAACCTCAAGAACCCTGCAAATATGAATTCTTTCATGCACACCCAGGACTTGCAAAACCAGCCTTATACTTGCATTATAGAAGAATACATGGTGGTTTGGGGATACCCTGTGACAAGCTCAAGGTCACACAGCAAAGAAGGAACAGATCTTGGAATAAACCAGGACAAGCCTATAATTCCTGGTCCCTCTTGGCTGGCATTCTTTCCTATTCCTATGCTCAAGTCTGATGACTGTACAGCACTGTAAATACCAGCCAGTCCTTCAGCACAGAAGGACATGGTTTGCTTAAATGCTATTTATAGTTAAGCAGATCCCACTTTTAAATCTGCAACGCCTTCATTTTCAATATCGTGATTATGTTTAATGTTCCATAGGAAGATGAGGAGATTAGTATGAATCAGAAGGCACAATGCAGCGTAGGCAGTACCACACTGCCTTCTGAAACACCAGCATAGAGCAAGCAGGAGCTTCAGTGGGGGCTTTATACTGGGAGGAGGCATTAGGCAGCTGGACGTGTCAGCTGGGTGCCTCATCAGGCAGCTGGTGCAAGTGGAAGGTCAAGAGCACATTTACTGTTTACCGAATTTGTATATTACTAATTATTCAGCTCACTAAGCAAGGTAGGCTCATTGCCTGCGCATGATACACCCATCAAGCCTAAGTGCATATAGAAAAGTAGGAATTCTCAGCTATGTTTTGATAGATGGAAGTCATTAAAAGTGCCATAATAAAGGGCATAAAGAGCTATAATGGTTAGGTCACTAATAAGTCTAAGCATACTTCCGTGTTTGTCAGAGAACAGGTGCAGAAGTCCTGCTGTGCTCTCAAAAAAAGCAGCACTCTGTCTCTGCAGAGAGCTTGATGATAGCCTTGCTAACCAGGAAGTGGTAAGATGTACTATCGGTGTCCACGGGAAGTAGTGGCCTAAGAGAAGTTAAAGACGGAGGGGCCTTCATTCACAATCACAGCTTTCAGCTATGGAAGACAAGGACAGTAATGAGAGACAATCTCTTAGCTAGGGAGATGTCAGAGGTACTGGCCAACAGAAACTATGGGACCTACAGCACAAGAAAGGAGACTGACAGGAAAGCAAGCAAGGAAACAATCTGGAACATGAGGGTCAGGGAGAAAGATATGTATATATGGTGGGTCTTGAACTAACAAAGAGAGTTGCTCTCCCTATCCTGGGCTTGTCAGCAACAGAGATGGTTTTGGAAGTAAGCTATTCAAGAATTAGTGAGAAAGAGACCTGAGATGGAGTATAGTGTCATCATGTCTTGGGATATGACTGGGGTTTTTTTCCCCCCATATACGCCTTTTTGTCTATCTAGATTGGGGCAGGCATAAATAAGATTGATCAACTGTCAAAGATAGCTGACATAAGGATGCTTCACTGTTGAGGCTGGGAAAGTGGTATCTTGAGCTGAATAAACCCAGATTAAAAGAAAATTTGGGGAGAACATAGTCAGCTTTTAGCTTGCAGTCACTTAGGGTAGCTAAGTGGCCACATAGGCATGTCTTCCTCTCTGAAAGTATATCCTTGTACAGGGAAATATCTACCACAAGAAGAATCAAAACATCTGGATTGAATAGGGTTAATGGGACTCTCTACCCCTTCTTTGGTTGCTGCAATATCTACCAAGGCCCTTCAGGAAAAGGGAAAAAAGATGAACCCCTCCCTTTACTTGATTGCTCAGAGAAGAATAGGACCAAAGTTAAACAAATTAGCAGATCTCCCCAGGATAAAGACAATGAAGGCTGTACAGAAAGCTCAAGAAAAGAGAAATTATATGTAAAGTCAGTGTTCATCATGAAAAGATAGAAGTAAGGGTCATTTGCAGCAGACAAATGACAGTGACTTTTCCAGAACACTTACAAAAAACAGAAGCAAACACTCCAGGTGGGGAGGATGGACTTTGAAACAAACAAAAGCCCGAAAAATTAAAATGCTTACCTCAGTGGAAAACAATCCACAGCAATGAAAAGTAACCATTAAATCTGACAAAGAAACTAGGAATAAACTCTCTTTTCAGAAAAAGTTCTACACCAAGACCCTTCCAAACAAGTCAATCTACACATATCACTAGGAGATTTAGAGACAGACACTGGAGTTGGGTAAGAGAAGTGATGCATTGGTGAGAGGGAAGTGAAGAGTATTCTGCTACATACAGCAAAAAGATCTGGGTTCTGAGATGGCAAGTTTCATTTTTTGATTCCTGCTGTGCATCAGAAAGAGGACACAGACCTGAGGAGGCTCTGAAATTACAGAACTTTGTAGTTTTTTCCTGGTGTTTTGTTTGTTGGTTTTATTGTTGGTTTTGGGTTTTTTGGGTTTTTTTTTTTTTTTTTTTTTTTTTTTGGTGGGGTTTGCTCTCTGTTGTTTAGAGTTTGGGTTTTTTTCCCCTTATTCATAGAGTTGGAATACTTTAATACAGACTTCCATGGAAAGAGGCAGTTTCAATCATGGTTTGATTTGTAGGCCCTGCATTACCCTAAAATAATGAAATCTCACCTGACAGTTTGAAAGGTCTGTTCCTTACTTTCATACTTGCACTCCCAGCTTCTCAAAGCATTTCACCCGGCTCAAGACCCAGTGGATAGATCCTTATGCCAAGGCTCAGCCAAAGAGCATTTCAGTCTTGCTGCATATATATAACGCATATACATATACTGGTTTAGAATATATGTGAAGCTGTTTCCCTAAGCTTTCTCAGTATAATTTATGACATTAATGTGCATCTCAGATTTTTTCATAGGTGTTGTCACAAGTTATGATTCCATGTCAATACCCGGTTTCCTACCATGACTCTATGGTAGGTACCCTCAGTAGAGTTTGAACATTTCCGGAGGACTGGAATTTTTAAGAACACTTGAAAAACTCCATCAGTCATCATGACATGCTGAGCAGCACATACACAGTACTTCAAAACTGTTATTCATACTAAATGATAGTGTAAGTCCTGGTGTAGCTACACACAGGTCAGTGGTGCACTGACTCAGTATGGGAGCTGACTTCTAAGTGAAGAAAGAGGAGGGATGGCAGTGGCTCACATTGTCTAATTAGAGAAATTTGTAACTGTTGCTTTAAAAGCTGTAAGGTTATAAAAGAAATAACATTCCTATGAAATGACTGAAGTATGGGAGAAATTAAACTGGCTGAACTACCCTGGAATATAATGCAAACAGCAGAGGCAGAAAGGCAGGCAACTCCATCTTATATGCAAGTATGGCTAGAAACTCCTTCATTTTCATCTTCTCCCAACCAGAGATCCAGGGAAAAATCAGAGATAAATATCACACCACACAGTTTGATATACTCCTGCTCCAAGTTTTAGCCGTACCTTGACTCCCTTGTGCATTTCACCTTTGTTCTTTTCTGAAATGTCTCATCCCAGTTTGCCTTTTGAGCTTAATAGCATAATCAAGAAGTGACACTTAAAAGTAAAAGGCAGATTCAGAGATCCTCAGGCTGTTGAATACCGTGATTATGGCTCTTCAGTCATTGGAACAAGCAGCAAAATATGATGGATTAAGTTGCAACCATTTTAGCACATCTTTTCAGCAAACTGTATATACATGCTATAGCTTTACTCTGTTCTCTGTACAGGAACATCAGTCACTCAGACTGGAAGCTTCCCTTGGAAAACGAGCAAAAGTGAAATTTGATGTTTGCACAAACTGCTAGTGACCTCCTTCACCATTTTGTCAGTGTCTCTGCTGCACTGCCTCTGAGCCTCACCCATTCCCGAACTGAGCTTTCAAAGGTCCATTAGAAATCAACTGCAAAATAATTACCATAGTGCTTGGCTCTGGATCTAACTTGGAAAGTGCTAAGTCATCAGCTCTACAAGCCATAAATTATCAGTTCTGGTCAGTCTCAATGAAAAAATATGAATGCCACAGCTTCCTGAAAGCATATCTAGACATAGCTTAAATCCAGTCCAATTAAAATAACACATGATGAAAATGTGAAAAGCTCTCTCAGTGGTTTGTGGTGCCTTTTGCACAAAGGGAGAAGCAGATAAGGATGGCTTGGAGGATATGCAGTGCTCATGCCATCCTGGGTATGTTGGTTATGGTCTAAACCCGTTCTGAAAAGTGGGGAAGACTTTCATTGTGGAACTTTGCCACATTCTTAAGGTAAAATAATCTTGAACACTTTTTTTTTTCAGAGTTCTATTCCTTGTCTCTTTGTGCCTGACTACAAGGAAAAAGTACCATTTAGACATAGCATAACGACCTAGGAGATAAAGGTACCAGCAAAAATATTTTGTTTATGAATTTCCATTAAACATTTACTAGTATTCTCTAAGTAATTTTAGCAATAAGGTTTTGGCCTAAAGACTGTGCAATTTAGATTTTTTTTGAAACCCTAGCCTGGCAGTTCTTGATAAATAGCTCATGTGAGCTGTTTCCATTACTTTGAGTGAAACCAGGCTCCTTTTGCAAATAGTTACGTCTTAGAGTTCAACATTTGCCTTCTTTAAATACTTTACTTTTATTTGTCTAAGATTAGCTGTTTCACAAACATTCTTTGCACAATTTATTCAAACATCTTTGCTAAAATACTTTGTTAAGATGAGAATACTGCAAACAGATAAAATTCCCCATTTTCTTAAAACAGAGATAAAATGTTATTTGGCCAGCTGTATTAATAGGTTATTAATCAAGAAGCATCTGTCTCATTATTGTGCAGATTCTGGTACTGTTGCATTTAAGTACCTCAAAATCTTATCCAGAAAATGTTTCTATAGAGAAAGTATGTACTGATGATCCAATTTTGTAGCAAGATCTGCACAGGTTATACAGCCTTCCAGGGGTAGCCCAGAGCTTTCGACAGAATGGAAAACACACTCATGGAGTCCACCAGAATCTCTCTTCTTTCCTGAAGAAAGATGAAAAATAATTTAACTGATTGATCCTCTCCAAGGAGCACCACTCAACAACTGCTTTTCTTCTTCTTTTGTCAAAAAAAGGCGATAGAGTGCAGATGGTAAACTACCAGTTGTGAGGCTGGTGTGGTATTTCAAGAATCACAGATGAACAGGAAACATACAATTCAAGTACTAAGTAGGGACCCAGATAGACCAAAATCTGTGGTCAAAATCATCAAAATGGAAGCAAATTTAAAAAAAAAAAAAAACAGATTACCGTGGCATACTGTGTTTAAAAGTTGTGTGAAAACTGTTAAACACAGACTGTAGTGTCCTGCATTTAGTATATACAAATACTTCAGTGGACAAATAGGAGCCAGGAACACCATTCTGACATTTTGGAAGTTCTGATGGTTAGATGTAATCAGGCACAGATGCTGTGGACCTCTGGGTGACTAGTGCCCAGAATGCAAAAGAAAACCTGGATAGGACACAGATGCTTCAAAAGGGGTTTTCAAACATGAGAAAAGGAGCTGTTTAAAGATAATGAAAAAGAAAAAATACTTCATATCTGGGTGGCTCCTTGAAATAACTCCCTGCTGGAGTTAGTCTTTCCAGTTTGCTGAGTCCTGCTCACTCAACCTCAGGACAATCCGCAGTAAACTCTCACTGTCCTTCAAAAGAACTGCGTTGTTTTCCCATTAAATCAAGGCTGCTAAGGTAGGAGTGGAATTCATGTTTCCTGTGCCACAGCAATTAAGGACTCTCATCCTGAAAATGGGAACCCTGGGTCCTATAAGGATCCAGTGGGAGAGGTGGGGGTCACACCTGCATCTTACATTCCCTGCAAGGACCATAGCTGAGAAGGGTCCGCAGAAAGTAGTGGACATGCAACAGCATTCTGAACGACACTCAGAGAGTGTCAGATGCTGTCATGAGACTTCGCAATATTCCAGTCACAAGTCTTTGTTTTAGTGTCTGACGCTTTGTCTGGTTCCTGAATCCCAGTGGTATTGAGGTAGGACACATTTTGGCACACCATGAAACATCTCAAACTACTGTGAAAGATTTACTGAGTTAACTTTCCATTAAAAATGCAAGAGTCTTTACAAGTATCCCATTTACTTCTAACTTTGAAGTTAAAAAAATCACAAATGCTTTAACTAGCTAAATATTTATAATAGCTTGTCTTATGCATGCAATGCATAATGCCTTCCAAGTACTTTAACAAGCTAGAAATAGAGAAACATTCAAAGCTGAAAGAGCCATATTTGGGGTGAAAAATGGAAATTGTTTAAAAACACCACCATCAGTTAGAAGAGAAATGACATATTTTAATGTATGGGGTATTTTAAGTCAAGCTGGCTGTAAGGATTATAGTTAGAATTTGGTGTGAATAGCAGGCCAGGATATCATACTTGCAGAAGAGAACAGCTGTCAGTAATGCAAGTAAATAAGGAATAGGAAACTTCTGAGGAAAGATGTCTGTACCTACAGGGAGCCTGAAGCCTGAGTTCAGGACCAGTGTACAGCACTTTGGGTGCTCTTCCCTGCCATGCCCTGGGTTTCCTTGCGAGGAAGCATCCCCTGAAATAAATACCTGCTATCCAAAATTACATGCAAGATGTCCAAGGCGTGAAGTCTAATTGTTTTGTCTTACAAAGTTCTTGTAACATAGATGGTCTTCACTTACTGTATTTTGTTCCTCACTTAAGCAGCAATGCTCACTTTTCTACTACCTGGATTTCTTCCCTTTTGGATCACCAATGCCCTTTGAGAGCCAGCACAATAGCAAGGTCAACAGGTGAAAGCCCTGGGCTCTTTTCAGCACATGCCTACATCCTCAGCAGATATGAAACATCTTTGTGAGAAGTTCACGATGCTGGCAGAAACAGCCAAAAGATGTGTATTCCAGTGATGCTGCAGCTGTCAATATTGTCACCTGACAGCAGCTGGCAGGAAAGCTTACTGCTGCCTTCAGCTGACCTCTGCCTTCACTGCTTTAGGTACTCTTCAAATATCAACTTCCACTTTCTCTCATGTCACACAATGCTATGTTCTTTCCCGGGAAAGACTGAAGAAGCATGCCTTTGCTCTGCAAGCAATAAATTTCCAAAGCAGAACTTTGGGAATACTGACACACAGCTAATTACCCTAAGTGCTTGAAAATTTGCACTAAATACATTTATATATATTCCATTAGACAATTTCCTGCAGCTTAGCTCTTTGAAATTGTTACGTGCATCTGCAAATTGCAAAGTTTTATTCTCTATAAATCAGAAATTGCATTGTGGCACTTGCATCCTTTGTTTTCCCCCCTGTTTTTAAAGTCTGTTTGCCAAATGCACTATTTTTATTCACTGAAATTTCGTTAACAGATGGTGGGTGCAGACTGATAGTAAGGCATTTTCACAAGTAATAAAATGAAAATGCATTTGGCCATTCGTACAGGCTCCCAAAGAACTCAAACCAGCAAGGCAGGGCAGGGAGGAAAGCAGGGGGAACTCCTGCTTCTCTCATGTCACTTCACCCCTGAGCCTCAGCTGGGTACTGCGAAGCACTGAACATTCCGTGACCATCAAATAACACTCTCTATTTTGTCTCAGTTGCTGTTTCAGCAGCTCCAGACCACCCCCTTTCACCAGATAGACATTTTATCTAAAAGTTGTTACATTAATGTTTTCTTCCATGTAAAACAAGCAGTTTTATAAATTTTCCTATTTGGGCTGCACAGGGTCCACAAATGAGATCACAGCCTCTTTCTTCAACGTGCCACACAAAATTATAAATCAAAAGCTACAGCCTGAAGTCAACAAGACTGGCAAGGAAATCTAAGTAGCATTACTCTTCACCCAAGTAAGACAGAGAGTATCACTCCTTTGGGGCAAGTCTAGGTAGTCCAGAAAGAAAATGCAGTAAAGAAGATATACATTACTTTGGGCAAAGTTGCCCAAGTTGGGGGAGATTTACCCCAGTTCAGGGATATTATGGCTGTAATATTTTCCTCTTTTCCCTTCAAGTCTCCCAAGATTGTCAGGGGATACCTAATGGCAAGCCAAACTGACTTGCCTAGGATTATAAAAGTGTCACCATTTCCCAGAAATTGGAGCTAATTTTCTGAGTCCCCACCTAGTAGTATATCATCACTTCCTTCCTTATTTCTGCATCTTCCAACACCACAGTACATTGAATGCAACCTCAGCTTCGAATAAAAGCATATCAGCAGTTACATACAGAGGAACACCAGGCTATAACCTTCCATCCTTCCTCCTAGTCATGATACCCGTCAAGAGTTTCAAAAAGGATGGAAGAAAAGTAACTATTTCAAAATCACATGGCTGATAAGAGTATCTCCCCTTATATAAATAAGCTATACTCACTATGGACACTGTACAGCTATAGGTGAGCATTACTTTGTAAGCATACACATGACATCCCTTGCAATCTTCAACCTAAGCTAGTGTAGCTTCAGATGTACTTATTTATAAGTCTCAGTACATACACTGAATCTCAGTTAAAAAATAAAGGCAGCTACTATGCCAAAAGGAAATGTTCTCAACTGTTCTCAGCTGGGAGTCTCATTTTGTGCAACTTATAGAAAGGCTTTTGAAGAGCAGCATATTAACACAAAACACAAATGGTAACTGAACAGGGTACAATGAGACAGTTATCACAAATGTCTCATCAATAAACATCATAAAAGACTTGCGTCAAGAAATACTACTCCATCAACTGCTATATGTATACCACAGTAAATAACGAAAACATAAATACAAGAGCAATAAGGAAGGCAGGCAGGGAGTACAAATGATATCACTGAAGCACAAATAAAGCAGCAAGGTTACTGGGGAAAGCAGAGGGTATTTTCTGTAAGGGAAATTGTGCATATCTTCCTGCTACAAGAGAGAATAGTTCTTGGGTGAAGAGTAAAGTGCAAAGACTCATTCTTTTATCAAGGTGCTGGAGTTAAAAGAACCAAGTCCTTTTGTTTGCAAAGAGTCACTTGGGAAAAATAATTTGAATTTATCTTTAATTGAAGTACTTGCACATCTCACATTGCAAAGTGAATGCTCTCATCAGAATTCAAGGAGCTTTTGTTTCTGCAGCGTAACTTACTTCAAAATGCCTCTGTTCTTGAATGAGTCTATCCATACTGTCCATTTTAGTTTGAGCAATGAACATTGAATTCACCTGACTAGATTAACTGTTTGAAACACCTCCATTCAGACAGGCAGTAATTTACTGAGAAAGAGAAAAGAGATGCACCAAAGATGAAGAAAACAGTAAGAAAACACTATAAGGCTCATTTTATCCTGTGCTGCAAGCAAGGCTTGTCTCTAAAGGTATCAGGCAAGTACAAATGCAGTCTTAAATTCATCCAACAAATGCATAAACCCCATTTGCACAGAAAATGAATAAGGTAGCATTCACATGAAAAAGCATATTAATAAATTAAGTTAAAAATTGGAATTTATTATTGAGTTGTTAAAGCACATGCATTTTCTGTAATCAGAAGCAAGCAACCACATAAGAAATGCAACCTTGTAACTTTTAATAGCTGAGGCATAAGCATAATCAGTTGTGATGGAAAATCCAGATTACATGCTCTTCTCTCTTGACCTTGGAGTCACCGTGTTTCTCGCTAGCTATAATTAATATCCTTGTCCTAGGGGGCGCAATGACTTTGTAGGGAATGTCCATAAATGCAGGCACCCTAATATCCTTTGTATTGTCACAAGTGCCACAGACCAAGTCTGTGTTTAAGGCTGCTGCACATCAGCAGCTGGGCAGCCAGCACATCTCATTTCTAGGCACAAAGGATTGACCACAGAAACTTAATTTGGTGAACACCCAGTTTACAAGCACAACCAGGAGAGCACTGGAGAGCTGACCCTATAGTGTCTGCATAACAAAGACTAATGTTCCAGTACCAAACTGTGGTAAATCAGCAATAACTCTACTAACAAACTAAGCATTAGCTAAGCACTTGTGTGGTTCAGACCTTTGTCCTTCAAACTGCTCCCTTTGTTTACAAGTTTCACAAAAAGAAAAAACAAGTAGTCAAACAGAAAAACTTTTACATCTTGTTTGAGAGGAAGATTTATGTTCATCTCTGCCCTTCATCAGACTAAAACTGACTGACGACTCCTCCAACTCTGGCTGAGGCCATAGCAATATCTATTACAGGGACCACCAGGTACAAACTCAGCTTTATCTCAAAAAAAGGAAAAGCAAACCAAAAATACCCCCACAAACTAAGAGCACCCAATTTACCCTTCATCAGTCTCTCTTTATTAAAAAATAAAAATACATGTTTGTGCCCCTAGCCCCCATTCCTCAAAGATAAGAATTATCAGGCTAATAAACAATGATGAAAGAGAGCAAGAAGTTCTGCCTCTGCACTGCAGGAGAAACTTCAGTCTTCAGCGGCACTACAGCAAGAGCTCAAGTCCACTCTGGAAGACCAGAAGAAAGTGATACAGAATGGTGTGCAGAGTAAACTCTGAGAAATGCTGATTGTGAGATACTGAAATTTTATTTCCTGGACTATCTGCCTCAGCGACTGCACTGACATCAGCAGCACTAAGGTAGTTTAAAACTTCACACAGCATTGTGTAGCTCAGTTCTCCTGTTAAGCTACATACTTAAGAGTAACATGCCTCTCCTCTTTACAGCATCAGTTAGAGTATTATATTAGTATTTTTAAAAAATTGGTCTATTTGCCTCTTAACTTCCTAAGTGTAAAACAGCATAGTTTCCTACCTGTAAGACATCTGTAAAAAGATGTTAAGCAGCATATAAAGGACTCTGGGATAAAACACAGGCTCTTCTAAGAACCACTGTCCCTGCAATCACATCCAGTAATGTGGCACTCAGCCTCTTACAGATCGCTGTATTTTGATTATCTTCCTGTTTGAAGTAATAGCTAACCATTCACTGAACTTCCTGTCTCATTCTCTTTCTATATTGATAGATTTTGTACAAATATATATAGGTAACCCACCTGTAAAACCCTGGCAATTACAACAGTTTTACAATATGACTGGTCTCAAAGGAAATTAAAATACAAAGGTTAGCAAACAGGGCTCTGAGGCCTCTGGCAGGATGAGGAGAGATGTGAGAAACAAAGCCAGCACCTTAGCCCTTAAAAAACAGCAAGCCAGAAAGTACAGAGCAAGCACACAGCAGGCAGAGCTGGACTGCAGCCACATTCTTGCTCACACCAGAGTGAGACTGTTTCTTGTGCCCTTTGATGGCAGAGGTTAGCACTGTCAACAGGGCACAGAATGCTTCAAAACCTGTACACAGAAGTGCCTGTAACTTGAATCAAGACATTTAGAAGAGAAAGGTCACGGCCCAATGCATGGATCGTGAAATGAAAGACATGTAGCAACTTCTCTTGGGGCACTGAGACAATTTGCATATGCTGCATACAAGACAGCAACACATGGCAGAGGCGTTTGTTGACAAGTTAATGACTGTATTACTTACATTGGTGCCTAAACAAAAAAAAGATGCAAAACTATTTTTTTTCAAGTAAGAAGTTCTGTAAGTCTAACTTTCAAAACTGGTACCTAAAAATGTGCATCTGTCCGTGGGAAAAAAATACTGTTAGCACTGAATACTGGACCTCTAAAATTTAAAGCTCAAAGTCAACATAACTAAGACACTGCTAATTCAAATACCTGTTTCTTAGAGGGTTTCCTCCACAAATTCATATGAATATACCTTGAAGGACTGTAGACAGCTCTGAATACGCCACAAAAGGAAAAGGCTGTACATATGTTTCCATAATGAGAAAAGTGTTGTGTCCGTGAAGGCTTGTACAACAGTGACTTCTGCTGTGAAAGGCTTGTAAAACCAGCCGTATCAGTTATTAAAGGTTGAAACTTCCTGGTATTGCTCCAATTACTTGAAACACTTAATATGCTTCAAACAGGACTTAATAATAGTTTCCGGCAGAAGCATTCATAATGTGAGACAACTCAGTTCCTGTTCTTGTTCCTACAGCAAAGGGGAAAGTGTCCATTCTAGTGGGCCAAGGATAGAGACAAAAATCACTGTTCACTAGTCCCAAAACAAGAACAGAACTTTTCCATTACCAATAAATTCTGAACACAGGTGGTTTCAAGTGAGCTTTCAGGACTTACGCCCAACATTTTGATCTGATGCCATTGCATCTTATCAAACTTAAAAGCAGAAAGAGTCTTGGTGAACTTCCATTATGCCTGCATCCTACAAACACTTCAGGATTTTCTTTTTAGGGAGGAGTGCAACAGCACATTTAACAGCCTGTGCCTCTAAGAGAAAACTGACTACAATAATGGGCTCTGAAAAAAGTCACTTTGTTTTTTCATTTAAAAAAAATAGAAAAAAGTGGTTTTAACAAAGAGCTTTACCTACAATAAAAGGGCCCATGAATCCTCACAAATTTTAATAAAGCTATCTTCTGGAAAAACAATTACTAATGAAGAAAAAACATCTGTTTCCCATAAATCATAACTAGTTATATGTCCATCGGAAAATATTTATTTGACTAAACAAAAGAACTGCCTGCACCCCTCTGTTTAAAGCCAATTTTCTTGCGTGTGTGTTCATGAATAGGTGGAAAATAATTCCCTGCACAGGCTATACACATTGTTAGTCAGCATAAACTGTCACAAAGGCTTTCCATTTTAAGTCATACCTTTTATAAGTAGGACTTGACACTGAGCCAGTCTAGTCAGCCTGATGCTCTCTCATGCTTTTTGCATACTTTAGAGACTAGATTATTATTGTTTGGTCTCAACTAAAGATCTGTGGCCATACAAGGCCTAGTATGCCTCCATCAATTCAGAGTCACTGTTACAAAATAGCCCGTAATAGGTGTTGAGATTTAACACACCAGAAATGCTGGATTTACAGATAAGAAATATGCAATACTTTTCAATCCCTTCAAAAAGTACCATTATTTGAACTCCCATTAATTGCACATTATAGCCTGCAGCACACATTATTTTAAGATTCAGTCACTCTGGTTTTCCATGCCACAAGTGGCAGCCTTTGATTTACAATCATCACTAAGGCTGCAAGTTCTCACCATTCATTTTGCTAATACTTTTGTCTTATGGAAGAAACTGCCATAGAAGCCATAGTCTTTTATTTTCTTAAACCTAAGTTTAAGTCTGCTTTGTTTCTTCGGTTACCAAGGTACTTAATGATTTACAAAAAACCAAGAGAAGAATTATCTGCCAGGCTTGTGACCTTGAGGATGACAGTTTAAAACTCTGCTCTTAATCTTACAAGAAAAAACAATCAGTGCTTAAAAATGACTGTAAATGAGACACTAACTATAAACAAAGTGCCAGAGATAATGTTTGATGTGTCTGTTGCATCAAGGGAGAGTTTCTCAAATTTTAAAAGAACAATCTGGAAAATGGAAGTCATCTTCCATGTATTATTGTTCCTGTTGAAGAAATGATTTTAATGCCTTCCTTTCATCTATTGGAGTTTTCATACTGGCCATATTAACAAACTGGGAAATGAAAGATTTAGTCTGTCTCACATACCAGAAATATTTTTTTCCCTCCAATCATTACATTCTGTACTACACACAATAAAAATCCCCAGCAAACTTTTAATGATGAATGATTACACAGTGTAAGTCCTGTTTCAAGTAGCTGGCTTGAGATACTTTTTAAAGGGTACTTTTCCAGAAACTACTGAACATTTTCCTGAAAACAGAGAATACCAAGAAATTTGATAAAAAATGCCAATAGCCATTCTTTTGCAGAAACTTAATGCCTCATTTCAGTGTTTACTAAATTAAATACTCCATTCAAATTTATTTTATTTTCCAAATATAATTTTCAGGCTCAAAACACCTTTTTTTAAGGTAGGTATGTTAAAAATCAAACAGAAGGCTAAATAATTGCAAAACAGAACATCAGGTTTTTAGGGTTTTTATCAGCCTCATTCTAACAGTTTGCCATATTTCTGTTTTACATTGACTAACATATATTGGTCATTTACTTACCTGTAGTGCCACTAATTTTCAGGAAGTGTTCTTGGTGTGTGTGTAATTTGCAAAATTAGAATTAGTTTTAAAAAAACAGAAGAACAACAACAAAGAAAACAAACCACCAGTCAGAAAGGAAAGGAATATATATATTCAAGGGGAAATCCCACACTGGGTAGGTTAGCTGACCTAACCTTCCTTCCCCCCACCCCCACCTTGAGGAATAGGGTACTTCAGTTTGGAGTGACTACAGAACCATTAATTCACACCATGAAGTAGGACTCAATAGACTATAATGGAACAAAACCTTGTTTAAACAAAAACCACATCTGATATGTAGGAGGAGATAAAAAAAAAGCCATGAAAAAAAAAATGGTTGAAAGAAACCGGGCTTGTATCTGGCATACCTGGAAGTTGTCTCTGGATTAAAGACCTCTTTCAAAAATTCAATGGAAAAATGACAAACCATCTTTGTTTTAAAGGGCAAGATAAGATTGTGGTAGAACTACAAACTCTCTGTAAATTGATTCTTCCTTGATCCCTTAAATTTAATTGTCCTGTGCCAGGAGAAAGAAGCCCTGTTCCTTTACCACCATTGCTTTTAATGCCTGGAAAGCAACATATCCATTTGTTCACGTGGTAGTAAATTTTGGCTATTCAAAGTAGCTTCATTCAATCTAGAAAAGCTGCAGAGAAGAGGTATCAGAAATGGAGAACCTACCATTTAAAAGTCTAAGAGGCAAGCTTGTTTAGCCTAGTAGAACAGAAGCTGAAAGTACATATTCTACATCATGAAGTACCTCTACTGAGGCAAAGAACTTAAAACACTATTTTCACAAGAACAAGTCTGGAGAAGAGAAGGCTGCGTGGAGACCCCATAGCAGCCTTCCAATATCTGAAGGGGGCCTATAGGGATGCTGGGGAGGGACTCTTCATTAGGGAC
>JANRGW010018160.1:0-17069 GCA_024733675.1 Psilopsiagon aymara
CTCATAGCAGCCTTCCAGTATCTGAAGGGGGCCTATAGGAATGCTGGGGAGGGACTCTTCATTAGGGACTGTTGTGACAGGACAAGGAGTAATGGGTTCAAACTTAAACGGGGAAGTTTAGATTGGATATAAGGAAGAAGTTCTTTACTGTAAGAGTGGTGAGGCACTGGAATGGGTTGCCCAGGGGGAAGTTGTGAATGCTCCATCGCTGGTGGTGTTCCAGGCCAGGTTGGACAGAGCCTTGGGTAACATGGTTTAGTGTGAGGTGTTCCTGCCCATGTCAGGGGGGTTGGAACTAGATGATCTTAAGGTCCTTTCCAACCCTAACTGTGATTCTGTAATACACTATACATAGGGGTGTGCGTTAATGGTGAGAGAATATATCAGCATGTACCTCCACCAGCTAGATACTTACATTTAGCAGCCTGGCAGCCAGAAAAATCAATGTATGGAATGACCACCTCATATCTCTCAAATTCATGAAAGTTATGTGCCTGAGGATTCATATTGATTTTTGATACTATTTTCTGCTTTATTCCTATGAATTAATTTCAGTTTTAATACTATATATCAGTTAAGGTGAGTAAAATCTACAGAAGCAGTTCATCTGTAAAACAAATTAGCTCTAATATTTGTACTGATTACGTATGATAGATGTGCAGTTTCACTATTTGCCACCATGAAAGGGAGAAATCTATTAGAGTGTATATTAATTACAAGAAATTAGAAAATGCCATTAATTCCTGGACTTCTGGATGATTAACAAATGAAGTTTTGAACAGAATAAAAAAAAAATATGAACATTATGTTGTGGTAACTTGCATTACATATGGACAACATGGGGAGTGTGTCAGTGTGAGATATGAAAATGTGATCCGTGTCAATTAAAATACAAATACGGAATTAAGTGACTTATTCCTTGTATGACTGAAATCTGTGATATATATGTATGCCTTGTCTTATTGCTGTTTTAGAGCCATAGTTGGAGGTATCTCTTTAAAAATTGCTGTAAAACGTTAGAGCCTCTTGAATACAGAGACTTTGGTGGGAGTTTGTGAAGATACGAATTGCAGGTATTCCTGGATACAAGGGCCTTGACAGGAAGTTTTGTGAAGTTGCAAACTGCAGATGTTCCTTTTATTCTTTTATCTGTGAGACATAGCAGAAGCCTCCCTTATCCAGAAGATTGCAGTTCCCAAGAACTACAGTAAAGGATGGTTAAGAAGGAGGAGGGAAAGGGGGGGGGACCAACAAGAGACATGCGCAAGGGAAAGAGGAAGACTCTTATTTCATCCTGAGACCCCTGTCCAAGACCACCAGGAAGCAGTGTGCATGCACGAGACTCATTTTAATGCAAAGCGAGAGACAATTTGCATTTTCACACCTCCTTATTGCATATGTATGAAGAAGGAGAAAAAGCGGGGAGTGGGTGTTGCGGAGTGTGTGTATTGGCGGAGCAGAGACTCCCCTGCGCATCCAGCGCTGTTTGCTTACGTTTATTCACTTATTCACTTAATAAATTTAATTTAGCATTTTTATCCGATTTTGAGCAATTCATTTATCACATCAGTAACAGACATATCTGCCCTATATCAAGGACATCTCCTGAATATGTACTCCCAAAGAAAAGTAAGGTCCACTTAGTTGGGGTGCACAAAGGATGGAATGAATCTGGTCATACAGAGGCAGTTGCATTGTAGAAATCTCCACCTCAGGTGGTCACACAGCACTTTCTGTTGTTTTTGAAGGAGAAGATCTTCGTGGAGAAATCTAAGCATGAATTCTATATCTTTCTATTGACTACAAAGTGGAGATCATCCATCTTTCTACTACCTTTCTCATCTTTCAGATGGAGACACCTGAAGTCTGGTGAGATAGATCCTTCCTGTAAGATCTGTAAATGCCTAATTTATTACCACTGAGTATGTCTGAATCCCTAAAATCTGTTACTACTACACCTAGACATTCTTCAGTTCTGTTAGTCCTAGATATTGAGTACTCCTAATCCTGGACTGAAGTCATGCTATGTATGCAGTTCAACACCTTAAATAAATTTCAATAGCTCCACATGCACCATCATTGACAACTAAAAAATAGCAGAGCACAGAGAATGTCTCAGTCGCCCCCTAGAAACAAGAGGTATAATGGTTGCCTAACATAGGTATTGAGCACTTTCTGAAGTGCTGGGGGGTATCCATCTGACCTGCTGCTGCCAGTCCTGAAGGTGACATCCAAGACACCTGTCTCAGGTACCCAGGGCATCACAAGTGGCATTAGCCACTACTGTTTAAGTAAATAAATCCCATGCTCATATGTCTAGGATGAACTGAAATTCAGGCTGTACAGAATAACTAATCTGTGAGAATTGTGTCAGTCATTTAACTGTCTTTTGACCTTTTGAGGTCTTAAGTTTAAATACTGTCACAAGGGGCATCGTCCACTGCTTAGGCTTTATTTACCCATTCTGCCTGGTCTAGCTTCATGCTGCCTTTATGCACGCATAATTCTTTCCACTCTGGAGTAAACCAGGAACATTTAATGGTTTCAATAAGGATGGACCAAATCACTGTAACTTGTTGACCACCTGAGTAAGCACTGCAGCAAGTAGCTGCCCTCCCAGTTAGGACTGGTACCTGTGTTTAGCAAAGGTATCATTAACCATTTGAACAGCTTCCTAAGAGTTGCAGTAATCTTCTGACATTTCTGACAGCCTAATGCAGGCTGAAGTGACCTTTTTTCTTAAAAATTTGCTTAGCTCAACAAGACATGAAGGGCTTGATGCAAGAATTATTGTGTGGCATTCAGTGTGTCATGCAGGAGGTCAAAGTAGATAATTATAATTGCTCCATCTGACCTTAACAGTCTCTGAAATCTACGAGCAGGGTGAGAATAAAGTTAAAATATACAGATGGCTGTGAGCAGAAGTTACTCTCTGGCCTTCAGCTCTGTGTGAGCCATGCATCAGAGTTATGGCAAAATTCATCATAGTGCAAGACTAAAAGATTTTTGAGTGGGACAAGACACCATGTCTTGATTAAACCAGCAGAAAAGCCATAAACTGACTGCTTCCCTCCAGAACTGACACTGTTCTGGTTTGGTTTGGGGTTTTTGTTTTGTTTTATTTTAATTTTGGGGGGGGCCAGGTCTGCTAGTAAATATACTGCAACAAATGCAAAAACTATTTCCCTCTTTCTTAGTTCCTGTTTCATTGCAGGTGAGAAACTGGGAGCGCTGTAATCCAATACCATCTGCCCAAGGGCAACGCTTTACTCAGGTACTCAGTGAAATGTCACCTCATATCAGCTCACATATCAACCTGAGCTGAAAGAAAACTCCCTCGCTGAGAAGCTGTTCATACATTTCCCCAAGTATTCAAGTTTTAACTTTCCTGAGAAAGTTATTAGTGGTGTGAAATGTATTGTATTCATACCACTATGAAATGGCAGTGATATGCCATACTGGTTGCCAGATAACCCAGTCCTCCTCCTCATGATTACTCCTCTAAATCTTGTTAGAGTCCCTAAGAGCCTAGCAACCAATCACGAGCTCACAGAGCTAACTGCTGTACAAACACCGGACATAAAGATATCTCCAAGGCACTCAGAACCAGCGATGAGAGACAGTGGAAGACGCAAAATAAGTATTGGTAAACAGGAAGAAGAAATGGCTGTGGCTGTGGCCAGGTAGCTGGGACACATCAGCAGCCAGTGTGAAGTTATTGTGAGCCTAATGGGAAAGAAAAGATTGTGAGGGCATAAGAGAAGGATGCTGGAGGCACACTGCTTTATTACACCATGACTGCACTCAAATGCAAGGGACAGCAGGATAAATGTATGAAAACACATCATTGAAAGGTATCCAGGTGAAGAAAGGAAGCTTGCAGCAGGGGGGAGGCTGATGGTAACCAAGATGGGATGCAGAACTGACCTTTCAATTTGAGGGTGAAAGTGGTCCATTAAAGAAGCCAGACAAGAAGATCTTTACTGTAGTACTGGGAAGCAATGTGTCAGGGATTTAAAAAAGAAAATGCCAAGGTCAGCGATAGCAAAATTTTCTCTTTTTTAACATCATGGCGACAGGGTGCTGGCAGGGCAAGACAGTATTTAGCAGATCACAGAAAAAGAAGGATGGTAATGTAGAGAAAAAGATGAAAATTGCACAAAGGAGTTTCAGTTACCCAGAAACCTTCACACAACTAACAAAACATGATTGCATTCAAACATTGATTATTTTCCATTGTTCTGTTCCTAAATCCTGGCATTTCTTTTTCTTCTATTTATAGTTATGCTGGGAGCACAAAGCAGGGGTGCACAAAAATATCTTGAGCAGCCCTGTATCACAGGCGCAATCTTAACCCTCAGCCGTCACTCTATCCCATAAGTTTTACAAGAGGGAGGAATTCTGCCCAAAGCAGCCTTGTTCTGGGTTCTTTTCCTTCTGTGAAGTATCAAATCCCTTTCCCAGAGAAATAAATCACAGAAAGCAGTATGTTTATGAGCAAAAATGGGCTAACAGCTGGATTAATTCTTTGCCATGGATGAGGGGGCCTCCAAAGACTGAACTTGCCGCTGTCTCCCAAAGCTGGCCCAGAGCAGCTGAAGGTCTGATTCAGTGCTCTAACTTTGTGCAATTTCACAAACTTCTCTTGGGATTAAATCTTTTGCATTCAGCATAGCTTTTTACTGTCTCCCCTATTGCTCCCTGATTTGCTCCTCACTTTATTTTTTCATTCATTTTACCAATGGATTTTGACTTTCTGAGGTTTATTTTGTCATAGCATAATGTTTTCTTTCTTCTGGGCTGCCTTCCAAAACCGTTTGTTGAAATTGGCTCCTAAATTTTAATTAAAGGAACATTTTGTTTGGCCTATAAATTAAAATGTTCTGAGTTCTTCTTTTCTGTCCCCTTCAAGGCATCAAGCCGAACATATAATACCAAAAACTATCCTGACATCTCATTCTTCCTTTTTTTTATGCTCAAGTTCCTCCCCTGAGACAGAGATACTGACAGCAATGTCTCTGCCACAGTCCTGTGACCTCCCACTGGAAATACTCTCTATGGAATGACTGACCTCATGGCAGGGCAGTATATCAATGAAAGCACATCAGCACATAACTGAGTGACAACCTGGGCTTTGCTGTCCTGCTCTTGAACTCCTGCACAGAAAGACAGGAGTGGGTGTGCATTATCACGTGCTTTTGTCAGTTGCATTTGAAGTTGTACTAAACATTTGGTTCTGCTCACAGGAGATTAGATATTAGGGTAAATAAAATAACCTTCCTATTTTTTAAAAACTTAGTAAGCACCTTTATTTGGAATAAAAAGGGGAAATATGAACACAAACACCTGCCCTCCTCTTTCCATCCCTGTGTTAGACATCTTCAGATGTGTGAAAGAGATTCTGCAAGGAGGATACAAACAATAAAAGAACAAGGCACATCCACACACAGGGTTACTGGGGCTTAATGAGCTGCCCAACTTGAGCACAGGGAGCTCACCACTCCAGTACAGTACCTCAGTGCTTTTGCTGGCTGAGGCACCACCACAGGAGAGGAGAGTTGGTCCCTGCAGCCCCAGGGCCCCTCCTCAGTGGTGCTGAGCTTCTCTATTTCACCTTCCTTTTTATCTCTTTGAAGGTTTTACAGTGGGTTTTTTCTTATGAACCCTTGAGCTAGTAGCAAAGCCATCTCAACCACCTTACCTGTGCCTGTGGTGTCACCTTTGCATCCTTTGGCTCTGCTCTACAGAAGTCCTGTGGCTCCTCCTGATGACTGTGCAATGCCTGCAACAGCCTGAGCTGTGGCTACAGAGACATGAAGGCTGTATCAGCACTGGGCACAGGTGATTGCTGCTGGGGTGGGGTGAGGAGGTGACAGCCAGGGCTGCAGACAGGGGTTTACATCACAGCAATAAACCCAGAGATAAAGAAAACAACACAGTAGTGTATTGCTGAGTCAAAGCTTGGATCTTCTATATCAAAAAGCAATACTTAATTTATTAAATACTAAAATATTAATTAATATATAATTTAATATAATTAAAATATTTTATTAAATACTTATTTTATTTTAGCAAAAAAAGTTTACATCCTCATGTAAGAGGGGCAATAGGATCTGATAACAGAATAAATTTCAAGCATATTTAACCCAGGTTTTCATCACACACAAACTATTATCCCCTCTCCTTGCTCTCTTTCTTCTCTGTTATTAAAGATACAGAATATCAGATTCCCTACTAGCACTGTAAACTTCAGTAACACTGCGATGGAAAGCTGTCTGGCCCAGTTTATAGAGTGTGAACATGGAGTCACAATGATTTGCTGCGTTTGGGCCCACCAGATTTATCCGTGTGCTTTGGTGAAAAAGTGTAACTGGCACTCAGAGGTATGGCTGAGGTAAGATTGGCTCTGGAGGTGCACCTCCAAGCCATGAAGGCCGGGGTGCCACGTGAGACACTGCCAGAATTGCATCTGCTGTCAATCCCACGAAAACAGGTCCAGATCGGGTAGGGTTTAAAACCTCTGAAAAACCTAAGTGCATTTGGTTCCTTCAGACTTTCTGGAGTGACAAAGAAGAAGGTACCTACTGAGATAAACAGTATTGGAGGTAGTGTGGCACAGTGTGATCATAATTTTCAAGAAGCTTCAGAAAACCCCAATATAATAAGTTAAATAAATTGTGTATACTGAATGAGGCAAGGTCCCTGCACCAAAAAAAGTATGAATCAGATGAACTATCGCAATGATGGTACTGAACAGAAGTGAAATACAGCTGTACACTTTAAATTTGGGAATTTCTATGCTTTGCAACCTCTTTCTTTTTCCGTACCATCATACTGTTCCTGCTGGGGCTGTCCAATGCTGGGGGGCCCATTTTTTTTACAACTGTGCACACCAGCTCGTGTCCAACACAAGTGCTTGTGCAACAGGGGCAGAGTCTTGAGGCCTGCTAGGATTAGTGAACCCTCAGGGCTCAGGCAGCAGCGTCCTTTCTCTGGCTGCTCCAGTGCAATGGTATGACTTGCAGACACTCTTCTTTTACTGTACAACTTGTCTCCAAATCCAGCTGTAGCTGGTGAAGAGGTGAGATGGGGGAGGCTTTTTTTCCCTCTTGGAGAAGCAAGTGTGCCAGGATGGACATGGATGGGAACACTACAGCTATTCTACAGCTGTCCACCAGAATTCAGTGAAGTCCATGAGCATGGACAAGTCACATCCAACCACAACATCAGAGCTTGCAATTAATTCACTCCTTACCACTCCTACTGTGACATTATAACTCAGCATGCTAGAAATGCTACCTTGCAAGAAAGCTTTGAGCCAATCAGTCACTGGTCTGTCTGAAGGTCAGCAGATGTCAATTGAATTTTGCTCAGTGTTCCCCTTCTCCATGCAGCATTATCCTAGGAAAGGATAAATGAGTTCTATTCTCACAAGCCTTAATGGCAGTTATTTTCTATAGTGTTCACAAGAATTGTCCAGCTGTTTCTACATCCCTTTACAACAAACACTTTTTTTTTTTCCTCCAGGGGACTCTTCCCTACCAGGTTCTGCCTAGGACTAGGTGGAACCAAAGGAAACTAATGGCAGCTTGTGCAAACAAAAGTGTTTATGCAAGCACAATAATTTCCATTAAAAGGAATATAAAATTATTCCTATGCTGTAAAATAAAATGGGTGTAATAAAATGTGAGTGTGTACAAACACACACTTTCATACATGGACACATATATAAAATCACACCATCACTGAGGTTTGGAATGGACCTTTGGAGTTTGTCTATTCCACCCCTTCTGTTCATAGCATGGTCAACTAGAGTAGATTGCAGAGGAGATTATCCATCCGGGTTTTTAATATCTCCAAGGTGGAGACCCTAACCATCTCTGTAGCAACCTGTTCATATGTTCAACCACCCTTACAAGAAAAAAGTTATGTTTAAATGGAATTTCTTGTATTTCAGTTTGTGCTCACTGCCTCTTGACCTGTTACTGGCCACCAATGAAAAATCTGGCTCCACTTTCTTCACTGCCTCCCATCAGGTATTTGTGCATATTGATAAGACCCCTCTAAGCTTTCTCTTCTCCAGGCTGAACAGTTCCAGCTCCCTCAGACCCTGCTTGCACTAATCCCTTACTTATTTTTATGGTTTCACTGAACTTCCTCTAGCATGTTCAGGTCTCTCTTGTAGTGAGGAGACCAGCACTGAACCCAGCACTCCAAATGTGCTTCAGCAGAGCTCAGGAGACAGGAAGGATCTCAATCTCCCTGACTTGGTGGTGACACTCCTCGTGGTGCAGCCCAACCATCTCCTCTATCAACCAGTCCTCTGAGTTGTGTACCTGCAAATTTGCTGAGGTTGTGCTCTGTGCCACTGTGCAGGTCGTTAATGAAGGTGTTAAACAGTGTTGGCCCCACTATCAGTCCCTGCAGTACAGAGCTATTTACTGGCCTCCAGCTGGACTTCATGGTGCTGGTTGCAACTCTCTGAGCTCAGACAGTTTTCACTGCCCTTCACTGCTCATTTTTCTAGCCAATACTTAATCAGTTTGCCAATGAGGATGTTATAGGAGGGGGTGTCAAAACTCCTGCTAAAGCAAAAAAAACCAACACCCACTGCTCTGTCCTCATCCATCCAGCAAGTCATGTCCCTGTACAAGGCTATCAGACCAGTTGAGCCTGATTTCCTCTTTATAAATCTATACTGACTACCCCCAATCACCTTCTGGTCCTTGAGATATACGCACACAGATATATGCATATATATATACATACAGATATATTTGACAAAGCAGTTAAAATTATTCCACACATAAACATGATCTGAATAATCCAGATGTTCCTAGGCTTTAGACAACATTGCAGACAAATCTTTATGAAAATTGGTTTGCCCTGAAATGTAATTAAAAAAAAAAGAAAAAAAAAAAGAAAATCAGCAAAACAAAACAGCCAACAACATGTTAGCATGAGGAAAAAAATGGGCAAGACAATGAGTCTAGATAAGTATAAAGTGTGCCAGCATCCAGAATATCATGTTTTAGATGTCCTGTCTAAAGGAGATGGACAGGTAAGACTCTGTCGACCCCATAGCTGGGCAGCACAGGACACTGGGAGCTGAAGACCAGCCCTGATGCGGCATCACTGGGGCAGGGACTGATGGTCCTGGGAGCTGACATAAGATCATAGGCCCTGTACAGGGTATGAGGAGCCCTGGGAAGGGTCTTATTAGTGCACTCAGGGCCCTGACATACACTTCTCTAGACAATCCTGCTGTTCTCTGCTTTTGTTTTCCAAAATAGTGTGATAATCATTTCATGGTAACAATTTTAATTATGTCAATTAGGCAAAATTACAGGAGTACCTTAGAATGCAGGAGAAAATTATTTACCTTATTCTACTGCCTGAGGACTCTTAAATGCACAAGTAAGTAAATATGTTTAAATGCAGCTGGCAGTGTTTGCAACAAGTGAAGATATGAAGAATGCTGATGAGTGCATGAATCATTTCATTCAGTCATTCCAAGTAAAGGAATGCTGCAAGTGAACAGCCTTTATTTTGCAGACTTACTAGATCTCACCCTCATCAAACCCCAGCACTGAAATGCACTGCCTTTTACCAGCCAGCCAAGCCTGCCTGTGAGTTTGTAGGAGTGGAGCAGAGCTCTGCTCAGGCCTGGCACTATGCGGCCATATAAACCTTTTTGGACCTGGGAAAACTACTCCTGAGGCAGGATTTGCATCAAGACAGTTAACTTGGTTAATTTGCTTGGGTTTTGCTCTGAGTTAAAGCTGAGTGAAGGCTGTGTCAAGGTGGAGTTTTGCAGCAAGAGATCAACTGCCTATGACCTTTGGAAAACTTTCTTAAAGGCAAAAGATGTGGAAATGGGAACTAGTATTCCCATCTGGCTTCAGTATGTCATTGAAAAAATGTACATCATTGCCAAACTAGCCCCTGTCTTGAAATGTTACAAAAGCCAAAACTGTTCTTTTTGTTCGTAAACATTTTAGGGCTGAGCTGGGATGTCTGAAACACTGTAATTAAGTGGTCAACCAGTAGAGGTGCTTTCTGCTTCCACTCTATCACTATGTGTGTTTTCAGGGATCGTAATGGATTATTCTTTTTGGGGCATCACATGGCAGGACTGTGTTTCAAACGGAAGGAGTGAGGCATTCCTTCCTTTCCTTCTCCCACCTACACCTGCATCTCACCTGTTAAGAGTGCCAGCGGAAATACTCAGAAAGGTTCTCCAAGTGGAAGCCGGTCATTCTGGTAACAATTAGAAAGTTTGGAAGGAGTTCTGCTTCCGAAGCACAGACACAACTGACAGTTACAAGGAGGAAAACTTAGTTATAAATACAAAAATACAGACATCTATGTGCCATATAATGTGATCAAAACATGCTAATAGAATTTGTTATTGCAGTATATAAAACATGAAGGTTTGAATCACTGTTGTTAGAGTTGATGCGTATTTCTGTAAGTCGTCTTTGTTTCAAGGAGATACCAATCATGACTGTATGCCCTAGTTACTGAACGTGAGGGGGCAAAATAAAAAAGCCCCTGAAGTCTCTGAAACACAAAGTAACAAATGCACAAAAAGTGTATTTAGCTAGGCCAGTGCTTCTCAAGGTGGATCTCATCTGGTCTGTAGCGCAGCATTAAGAAACTGGATATCCCAGTCTAGCTTTACAGGACTCAGGAATCCCTAAAACCTTGATGATCTAAGCATTGTTAGGGATGTACATATGGAAGACAAGAGCCAAAGAAACACTGTTTACAACAGGACATGGGCCAGAGTCCACAGCCCACATCCTGAAATATCTTTTTGTGCACTGGAATTCTTCTGTATCTCACCAGGGTTTTCAAAAACACTACGCCTCTAAACCCACAGACAGCAAAGGTTTGGAGAAGGCTCACACAGACACATCTGAGCCCTGACAATGCTCCCTGCCCTTAGGGGTTTTCATGAGTGAACTGGATGAAGACCAGAGCAGCTAGTCTGACCTCAAGCTGATGCTGCTGTGAGCAAGAGGTTGGACCAGGGACCTCCTGAGCCCACTTCCAACTTGAATTACTCTGTGATACTACTGTGACCACGGCTACAAGAGGTATGGGAGGCCTGAGCATCTAACTGGACATCTGCAGCATGTGCAGTAGTACAGAATAGAGACCACAACCTCTCCTTGGGGTTTGTACACTTTAAGCTGCTTACTATCTTGATAGCCCCTTTATCGGCCCTCTCAAATTTCTCTCCCACCCTTATTGTCCAGCTCCTGCAGAGCCAGTCCCTGGACACAGGTGTAGCCTCACCAGGGCGAAATAAATAGAAAGGAATGATAAACTGCCACTGCCTGCTGACCATGATCCTGTTAATGCAGCTTAGTTTGGCTGATTAACGCTGTTGGCTCATACTCAATTTGGCATCCAGCTCCAGTCCATTTTAGCAGGCGGGCAACTCAACTAGCACTCAGCCTGTACAAATACATGGGGTTATTTTGTCTACCAGCAGAACTTTGCACTTCTGCTGAAATTTGAAAAGTTTTCCTTGACCTAATCACCAAGGCTTTTGTGGACTGAGCCTCCGCCATGTAGTATATCAACCACACACCTAAATTAGTGTCATCTGCAGATTAGTTGAGACTGCAATTTTTTCATCATCCACCTTATATTTCTATTATTAGATGATGTTATGTTACCATCCAGACCTCTGATGAAGTTATTGAGCAATACAGGCTTTGGTAATAGTCCCACAGCTACTCCACTTGTTACTGGCTCCCAAAACAACACGGACCAATTGTTTGGACCCTTTTCACAGAAGTCTGATCAAGGTTACACTTTGTGCTGGGACACGCCCACATCAAAGTGAGAGCTGGAATGGGAGAATACAGATTCTACCTTTCACAATGGATCATGTTAAAGTGACCACCTCTCTGTCTAGGTGCTTGCAAGTGCCAGCCTGGGTTGCTCAGGTTTGGATTGCTGAAGTCTGGACACTGATGGGGAAGTTTCTCTTTGTCACAATAAGTGAAATCCAACAAAAATGCCAAAACAATACACAACAGTAAACTGTAGGGGTATAGCCCAGGTGCTTGGAGTGCTCCAACAACAGTGGGTATTCTGCTTAGTTTGATTCAACATGTTTGACTGCTTAGCATTGTAGGCAGGAAGTATCTTAATCGCATGTATAAAGTTGTCTGAACTGGGAGGCTATGCAGCTATGATCATAAACATGTAAGAGCAATGTGATTAGTATTCTGGCAGGACTTCAGGTGGTTAGGAATACAAATAGGAATTAAGGTGAGATTTGGACTTGGAGAAGTACAAGCTAAACTCAGCAAACCTGAGCTAAATAGAAGCAAAGCAATTACTGGGGGATCAGTATCTAATAAATGATAACAGATGGCCTAAAGAGTACTTGAGTGACCTCAGGGCAGCTGGAAGGATTAGCTGACTGTCTAAAGTCTCTTCTGTCTGTATGTTGCTGTGATCTTTTTTTTCCTCACTTTATTTCTTCTTCCTACCCCCTTCTCTCTCCAGTTGCTTTCTGTTGGTATGGGAAAAAAAAAAAAAAAAAGAAAAAGGAAAAAAGAAAAAAAAGGAGGAATTATGCCTCAGCCAGCCATCATTGTGCCTGTTTGCGAAACTGTTGTGAGCCTTGGACCAGAGAAGCTAAACACAGTAACTAAGCAGTTCAACACTCAAAGTTAGCATGAGGTACAAGAAAAACAGGGTGCAAGACCTGTATTTCTCCAACAAAAACATTATAAAGAAACAGCATGAGAGAATAAAGCAGCCTCATGTCACGACTATCTTCTTCTCTGCCCTTTCGTGTATGTTTGCCTCCTTTTGTCTTGAAGGAAACAAGATATTAGAGAAAAATCAGCCCCTTTGGACTTTTCTCCAGAAAGCCTTAGTGCTGTTAAAAAGACTGTCAAATGAGGACATATTTCTTCTTATAAAAACTTCCTTGAGGTGAAGGTAAAAAAGCAATACTGAACAAAAGAGCTACATAAAGCATAGATAGGATTAATCTCTTTTTATTCTTCTCTCCATCTGTAATAGAAGATCCACAGTATTTCAGTGGTACGCAAGAGCTGAGCTTCCCATACTAAAACCCAAACTTTATTTCACTGTTTAATGCAGTATTGCAGTATAATGTCAGGACTGTGTTTGTACCTTTGCATTGCTCGTCCACTGAATACAAAGCTAACCTGATCCCTGTGGGTAGCTTCTTATCCATTCAAAAACATCTGCTGCCAGGCAAGGGGCGCAAAGAAGGAGAAGGAATTTTCAGCCTTTTGATAAAGGTAAAAAAGAATCCAGAATGTTTAAGTGAAATGGCCACAGCCAAATTTCACAGTTTCACAGCCATTAGAAGAAATTGTCAAGGGAAGGTGTGATGAAACGGCAGGCAGTTGCAGAGCTGAAACAAGCACCAATATGAATATACCAGGATACTTAATCTGTCTGTCCATGTCTGTCTCCCTCTGTCCATGTCTGCCTGTCCCCTCACCAGCCAGGGAAAGTACACATCTGCTCCCACCTCAGCTGGAGCCCAACCCTTATGCCAGGGCCAGGACAGCAGGTTTGGGCTGCTGTACTGCTCCAGCCACCAGCAACAAACATAGAGCTGCTTGGCACATCCCCCAGATGGTACCCATCATGGCATTTGTGCATCTCATCATCACTTTCATAGAATCACAGAATCATAGAACCATAGAATCATGGAACTGTTTGGGTTGGAAGTGATCTTTAAAGGTCATCCAGTCTAACCTCCCTCCTGCAGTGAGCAAAGACATTTTCAACTAGATCAGGTTGCTCAAATCTCTGTTCAGCATGACCCTTCCTGGTTCCTGGCCCTCCTTTTGCTGCTTATACCTCCCATCTCAGACTCCATCCTCCCCACAGTTACAGAACCTGCTTCTGAAGCCTTTACCTGCCCTGGCCACTTTTGCCACACCCATACCCAAACTTGGTTTTTTTGGCTCATTTACTGGGTAATCTTGGCCTTGCATGGCATTGCTGACAGATTCACCTATCGGCATGGTTGTTGGTCTAGCCCAGCTCTACTCCCCAGAGGTCCCCAATACCCCTCCAATGACCTGCAGAGTTTGGGTGTTTCTCACATACCCATTCTTTGCCATCTGTGTGGCCTGTACATTCTTCTTGGCACTGTCACTGCTGTCACCTCCTTGCTCTGGTTTTGGCTGAGTGTAGCAGTTTGCCCTCTCACATCCTCAATTTATCCCTAAGCATGACGTCTACATACCACTGTTAGTGCTTAAAGAATTCTCTTTCCCTATATGAATGTCAGGGGACAGTGACGGAAAAATGAATGTCTTGTTAATTATGCTTTAAGGGACAACCGTGGGAGTCTGGACAAAGAAAATGAAGGGACTAGGGACAACCTCAGAGAAGCAAGGAGTTAAATGCAAAGACTTGTCTCTGAAAACATACTGAATGAAAGACTTTCCCCTGAGTACATACTGCTTGAAAAGGCTGGATATTTTTAACCTGACCTTCACAAATAGGCAAATAGGCTCAGGGGGGTTCAGTGAAAAATTCTTTTGCTTTCTATTCCTATTTTTTAAGGCTTGGGTTAAATATCTCGCAAATTTTTAGGCATCAAAACTCGTAATTCTTCATGGCACTAAGAGGATAACTTATGCCTAAAGATTTTAGGAGGTTTTAGAGATATTAATAAATAGGAGCTTTTGAAACTCTCTTTATATGCAGAACATATGAGATTTATGAAGTTAAATATGGTTGTGTCTGCATTTTACATTGGGAAGAACCCAAGCAGAGAAGCTGCAAATGACACATCAGAGGTCTGTGAAAAGAGCAGTGTTCCTGCAGGGAGGGACAGCACCAGAGACCTGGCTCTAGTCCCCATCCTTGCTTGCAGGACCAGCCTTTCTCCCCAGTTTTGCAATACATGCAGTTTCTCCCTGCTGATCTGAAGCAACACTTTTGCTCAGTCACATAAACATTGGCATGGGCTCAGCCACTGTCCCCTCCCTTCCTTCCATAGACCATATGTAGTCTGGCATTCGCAGATGTGGGCAAAGAGCTGGCAGACAATTCTCTTGGCTTGGAGCACACTTGTGCATGTAATGAGAAAAAGGACAGAGAGGCTGTTGGGAAAATGAGAGTCAGGGGCAGGTATTTGGCACACCAGAACATTTCATTATTCAATACATAGACATTTTCCTGACAGATACGGTGTTTTCTTTCAGAAAAGGAACCACTAGGAGCAGGCTTTATTAAATAGTGACCAGGTAATCACAAGGTGCATCCTCACCCAGAGACCGTGCATGGGACTAAGCATCAACTGCACAATTCATGTCCCAAGAATGGGAAGTCCTGCAGTGTGTGTGCACATCCTGTGTCTGGTACACATAGATCCAGCCATAGACGATCATGATGTGCAGCTGTTGAAAACCAACTTGGACAGCCTTGGTGTCACTGAAATCATCAAGGCTCCGCTAGAGCACTTCTCTTCAGTTCATTTATGAAACCACTCTCATTTTATGTGTCTTTCTTTGGTTTTTGATATGGCAGATACCAATGGCCCTACTGGAAATCCTGACTCTTGAGTCATTAAAAGCTCCAGTAGAAAATGTGCTTGAGACTAGATCTGGACAAATGCAACCTGAGCACAGCTGAATTTCTTAGAGAATGGCTGTGGCTCAGAACGTATATAAAAAAGAAAGAATTTGTGAAATGCTTTTTCCTCAGGTAATCCAAATGCAATTGTCCCATGATTAAGAATGAAAGTTCCCTAGGGAGAATAATATTAAAAAAAAAATAAAGAAATAAAAAATAAAGAAATCTAAAGCAAAATTAATTATTTTACTTCAGGGAAGGCAGGTGATTTGTTTAAACAAAAGTTATTGTTCACCTGCTTTAGTTTTTAATTTCAGTAGAGAAAGAAAGGAACTAAAAAAAATGACATGGATTTGACCCAAAACGCTGTTAATCAGATACGAGTTTGAATAACACAGTGAATGGGAAAATACATTATGGAGGACCAGCTCTGCAGTATCAGTCTGGCAAGAGAGTTGTGTTCAGATCATGAACTGGGCCTTGGCTGGAGGCTAGATGCACAATCTACTTCCACAGGTCAATCAACCTCTTAACCCACATAAACCCAAGAGTACCAAATCTTGATACAGACCATGAGAAAAAGTCATTTTAATGATGAAATTATTCACAGGAGGTGCCCATAATACATCCCACAATGCCCCACAAGACTGTTGTCTGTATTTGATTCCAGAAGCCCAAATAGTGGGATTTTTCCATTTCTAAAAAAGTATTGCAAAGAATGGAGTATAAAAGGGGGAGTAACACAGCACTTTGCAACGTATCAGAAAGAGGGTTTTGTTAAGCTGAAAATATATTCATTTCCTTAAATACTTTTGCAATTATCAGATTGCTATAATAGATAATACTCAGATGAAACCCCAGTTTAATTACTACTTCAATGTTTAAATTTAATTCTGTATCCATAAAATATTGTGAAGTCTCCTGGTTGTATTTAATATCCTCACACTGATGTTCTGCATGTACACTGAGCATTGCTCACATGAAGCAATGCTGGGTTACTTTCCAAATGCTACCACATTTCAGGCAAGGAAAAACAGATTTTTTTTAATTTAATCTCAGTTCTATTTAATGAAAGTTTGAAGAATTCTTTTGTTTTTGAAAAATTGGTTAGAGGTTCTGTGGTAAATTTTTTACTATGAGTTTGAATTCTGCACAATATATTCTAGGCTATGAATAAATTTGACATGCTGGCAGGACCAGAATGTTAAAGAGCTGGGTGACAGGGATGACAAAGAACTTCCTTATATCTCCCCTGGAAGACCTGTGAAAGGAAGGAGTTTGTGGTTCTTCCCTGGGTATCTTTGCTATTTGTTTTGCGTGCATGCATTTTGGGAAGAGGACTAAGAAGGAGAACTGTTTAGGCTTGTTATTCTTCTTTCTTTTTCCTTTGCATTTGTCGTGGTTTAGGCCATAAATCAGCCACGCAGTTTGTTCACTCACTTCCCCCTTTTTCTTCCCTCTGCTCCTGG